>JBBIGA010125164.1:2500-11680 GCA_037576975.1 Alestes dentex | reverse complement strand
CTCACAACCCACTTCAGCCTCACAATCTCAAAGGACCACAACTCACGCCAGCCTCACGTCACAGTACGACAAACCACGCCAGTCTCACAGGACCACCACTCACTCCAGCCTCACAACCCACGCCAGCCTCACAATGTCACAGTACGACAAACCACGCCAGCCTCACGTCACAGTACGACAAACCATGCCAGCCTCGCCAGCCTCGCCAGCCTCGCAGGACCACCACCCACTCCAGCCTCGCAAGACCACCACCCACTCCAGCCTCACAAGACCACCACCCACTCCAGCCTCACAAGACCACCACCCACTCCAGCCTCACAACATCACACTGCAACAAACCACTCCAGCCCCACAGGACCACCACTCACTCCAGCCTCACAACGTCACAATGCAACAAACCACGCCGGACTCGCCGGACCGGCACCCCTCGCCGGACTCGCCGGACCGGCACCCCTCGCCGGACTCGCTGGACAAACCATGCCAGTCTCGCCAGTCTCACCAGCCTCGCGGGACTCACACCCCTCACCAGCCTCGCAGGACCACCACTCACTCCAGCCTCGCAGGACCACCACTCACTCCAGCCTCACGTCGTCACACTGCAACAAACCACTCCAGCCTCACAGGACCACCACTCACTCCAGCCTCACAACGTCACACTGCAACAAACCACGCCGGCCTCGCCGGACCGGCACCCCACTCCAGCCTCACAACGTCACACTGCAACAAACCACGCCGGCCTCGCCGGACCGGCACCCCACGCCGGCCTCGCCGGACCCCAAGGTCTCACAACGTCTTCATTTATCCGGTGAGCACAGAGCCGTCTTTATTTTAAGATTTTTTTTTTTTTTAAATCACATAAGCAACAGGTAAAGTGACTCATTTCAACTCCCTAGTAGTCAAACATATACACCCACAGCTCCCCTAACCACTATTCACCAAAAGGGAGGCTAATATTCCACAATTAAACAGTCCTGTTTCATACTAAAGAGACTATTAACCACACCACAGCTTTTAGGCAGCATACTGAGTATAACAGGCATCCACAACACTAAAGTACTGCAACAATACATAAAACAAGCATTAAAACAGGACTGCTGGGACACAGGGAACAGGCACTGATTCTCTAAACAAAGTAGTGGTTTAAGTTTAATGCCATAACAACAACAATGGTTGTGTCATGGAAAAAAGGTATATCAAATAATGAAAATTTGAAAAACTTAGAATTAACAAAAACAATAAGACTAAGTCAATATTTGCTAAAAATCCCAAAACTTTGTGGTTTCTTTAAACAAAATAAAGCAACGATTTAAAAGTATTTATAAGCACACTGTCACAAATCTACCTACTGAGTAGCAATTAATAAAGAACAAACAGCCTTGAATCATCACAAACAAGAGCTGCGCTGAAAATCAGTCTAATACTACAACCACACACGCACTAACTTCTCATTAAAACTCCTGGAAACAAAGACTTGTAAACCTCATTCTGTGGCGGACACAAATACGACTAAGTGACTAAAAATTGGTGACCTGTAATATCAGCCTATGCTATTTGTGTATATTTTTTTATTTACCATATTTATTTCAGTTATAATTATGAAATTAAACATTGCTTTAATGCCAGACAAAAATATCTGCTCTCAACTGTCACACTACTTTAACTCAGCCTGTAATGTAATCAAGTTGAACAGGAGCTGGTAAACTGTTAAGAGTTTTACACCACTATGCCGGGATCGCAGGTTCAAATTCTGGCAATTACGAGAGCAAAAAAAAAAAAAAAAACCATAAAATCACTGGTGCATTAGCCCAACGAGAATCACACCTCAATTCTTCAATATTATCTCCCAGCCCATATATCACCAGTGCTCTACTTTAAATACTAAATAGTGAAGTTGTTTTATACATGGCGGCAGACTGCTGTGAAGTACAGAACATGACGTAAGTTTGTCACATATTTAAAAATATTTATGTCCCACCAGATTGCGAGACGGTGCTGGAAAGTACTGGTTTGGCCAGTGAGCTGTAACATAATCCTGAGTTCTACTTTCTCGTGCTCAACATGTGGTCCAAAGCTAAACGTGCCAACACAAACACAAGCAAAGCTCCAACACTCACAGCTCACAGGTGTGCCAAAACAGAAGAACGGCCCAGGTAAAGGATGGCCCAGGCCGGGATCAGTACAGAACCAGAACTGGGTACGAGTGAAAACAACTGTCATAACCAAAGCGGTACCAGAAACACTATTCATGCTAAACTAGTACAATGCACGGTTACAGCAAGTGAAATAGACCTGAGAAAGTAAGCGCATTAATAATATACACTTAAAATTGACTTGGTTCAGATGATCGTGTGAGTTTGCTGGACTGGCGGAAATAATTAGATCTCTCAGTACAGACCCGACACCACAGAGGACCAGAGTGAAGTTCTAGATCTATATAAGTTTAAAATGTATATAAAGTTGTAGAAAGACCTCTGTCCGAGTGATTGGTGAGTAAAAGTGCTGTAAACACCATCCAGTACCTGCAGAAACCAGAACCCGGACCACCAAAACCAGGACAGAACTCTCCCTGCCGTGACGCCAGCACAGGCGAGAACCTACAGTCAACACGTCACTCGGTTCCGTCCGGGTTCTCCTCAAAACTTCTGACCAGGACCAGGGGAACCCAGAACCCAAGAGAACACACAACACGGGGGACACAGGAGAACACAGAAAACAGGGGAGCACGGAAACACAGCACCACAACACGAGAGAACCCAGCCTGCTCAAACTAACCAGCAGAACCATGTTCACCAAAACAGATTCTGAACTCACACTACACTCCGTCAGAGAGAGTTTAATCGAGTTTAAACGGAACAGCAGTCAAGTTTAAACACTACAAATAAAAAACACAGAGTCTGCAATCACTGTTCAGACGATAAACAAACACATTTAATTTCTATTTCTAACCACTCTTCCTCTCTCCGACTGCCTGCAGACCTCTCGGAGTAGAACCACAGAGCCGTGAGACCTCACTAACCCCCTTCATTCCTGCAGAACAGTGTAAAGAAAGTAAATAAATGAAGTAAATAAACAAAACTAGAGCTCTGTCCTGCAGGCCCGGGCCCTGGCTAGCGTTAGCATGCTAGGCTAGGCTAGCCGCGGTCCCGGCCTGCCCCAGTCTGCCCAGTTTAAACTCACCAGGTAGAAGAGGTTGGAGTGGCAGTCCTCCAGACTGGCCCCGTTCGGGACCGAACTCGAGCTCATGTCCTCAGAGCGCAGGGGGGCCCATGGCGGGGGGAGAGAGAGAGTTAGAGAGAGAAAGGAGAGAGAGAGGAGGGTTTACACAGCCGGGGGACCGAGCGGACCGAGCCTCACACCCATCCGACCCCCCCCGTCCCCCGGGCCGCCGGATCCGGACCACCCCCGGGCTGGGCCGGGCCGGTACCGGAGCGCGTTTAAAACAAAAAGAGCAGGAGAGCGGCCCTCCCCCTCCCGCTCAGCACTGCCCGGGATAAAACGGGCCTCCGCGGCTCCCCCTCCGGACAGAATCGGGCAGACCCAACAGCATTCCGCGGAGACCAGCGTCGGGGGTCAGAGAGCAGCTACAGCGGATCCGTTCCTGCGGGCATTTCTTCAGGGAGAGTTCCTGCTGGGTTCCATTCCGATCCTCATACTCTTCTCTCTAATGGCGGCCGCAGGGACAGCAGCCTCGCCACCGCTGATTGGCTCTTTAAGGCTCTCCGCTGCTGATTGGCTCCCAAATGTTCTCCGCTGCTGATTGGCTCACTCCGGCTCTCCGCTGCTGATTGGCTCGCTCAGGTTCTCCACTCCTGATTGGCTCGGTCGGGGTCCCTGCTGCTGATTGGCTCGCTCAGGCTCTCCGCTGCTCATTGGCTCTCTCAGACTCTCCACTGCTGATTGGCTCTCTCAGGTTCTCCGCTGCTGATTGGCTGGATGAGGTTCTCCACTGCTGATTGGCTGGCTCCGGTCAAGAAGCTGCGGGGCGCTGCCGATGGGAGCCTGTAGGAGGCGCTACTGAGCACCAACACTCTCTCACTTATGAGCTCAGATTTCAGCACCTGAGCAGCACGCCACCTGGCGAACAGTGGAGCGGGGTCCCTAACCGGAGGTCCCGGGGCTAGAGGCCCTCCCTGGTCCTCCCATGCAGGGGGTCTTACCAGAATCCACACTCCTCATCCACCAACCAGAACAACAGCACTCCCTGAGTCTGCGGGGTTTAGTCTAAACCACAGGGAGCAGTGTTACTCCAGGACTGGGAACCTCAGGAAAAAGGCTGTTTACACCACACTCACAACAAGCAAACACAAAACGAAACGTGTTAAATCATCACAAACGATTTGAAGAAATTACAACAAATACAGCTTTGTTTCAATATTGTCTTCTGAGATTTCGGAAAGTTTTTTTTAAACCTATGACTGGAAAGCATTTTCATTGTTATAGCGTTATAATGTTATAAATAAAATGGTCATATAATAAAGAAATTATACTAGGGATAAAGACAGCACTGGGAAAGACAGCACAGTAAAAACATACATGCATTCAACCTCCACAAGTGATGCAGCAAATAAACACATAAATAAGAAAAAGTATCGATTTTTAATGAGGTTTTGCAAAACTGCAGAATCAGAAAAGGTTGTGGTTTCCTTGGCTACACCCTATCTCTTCCTTTCCATTCTATGATCAACGGCTTAACGGTCACGTAAACACGTCACGCAACTCGTATACACATGTGATCGGCATGAAATACTTGGCAAAGATGGACTCTCTTCATATAAGGTGGACCATGGACTTAACCGTCTGGCAGTCATATGACCATGTGGCATCCTGAATAATCGTGAATAATACACTAAATGCAAATGCACTGGACACAATGACCTATAAAACAGTCCCTGTCTTACAGTGCAAACTGTTGATGATCTTCAGAGAGTGTAAAAAGTTTATCTGATCATGGTTAGGACCACCCACTTCGAGGCGAAAGGGCCATTTGACTAATTCAGTTGGCGACCACCATCGTGGCCAAACCTGTTACCCTGGATTCAGGTAACAAGGATGTCATTTCTCCTTGCAACCGAAAATGCTGCATCAAGAGACCTCATAACACAAATTCCATGCATGCCACTGAAAGTGCAGGTGTTCCAGTGTCCCTGTCCACAGCTAAAAGCGTAAAGTGACCGTTTGTCGTAGGTGAACACACCACAGTGTGAACAGCACGATATACTTCCTCTGCATTTAACCCATTAACCAAGTGAAGCAGGGGGCTGCCACAAACGAGGGGCGCCCGAGGAGCAGTGTGTGGAGACGGTACCTTACTCAAGGGAACCTCACTGGTGACACTAGCAGTTGGGATTCAAAACCCACAACCTTCTGATTGCAGGGCCAACGCCCTAACTAGGCCATTCAGCTGCCCCAACCTTCCAGTTTCCTGTATGTTCAGCCTCCCAGTATGTCATATTTTGAACATGTACCAATCTGTGCAGTCAAAATGGTCCTAGAGTGCCGGGACGCTGATGCTTTCCTGGCTGGTTTTGTGTGTTTCAGCAGTGATGTGTATGCAGGGAACAACGCCACCATCGTGTGGTCAGAGGAACTGATGTGGGCATGCACATGGGCTGTGTAGGCGCCATGCCTAGTTCTGGGGCCACTTTACCTAATTTACTTTATCAAACAGCTGTTAAGTGTCCACGCATGCACACACACACATAAATTAAAGACTTTCATATGTGTTCAGACAGACATGCCATGATAGGTATGATAAAATTAAGCATGTATACAAATGCTGACACGGCCCAGTCAACCTTGATTTTGGATCAAGTTAGCATGAGGAAAAGATCTAAGTAACCTTGAAAGATTGAGGCACAGAAGGCAGGAGCTTCAGTCACAAAGACTGCTCAACCGGGCAGCATTTTGTACTTTACCAAAATGACTGCATTTCCCAGGATGACTCACACACACACACAAACTCACACATCCAAACACCATGGACCGATAAGTGGAGGTTTCTCTGGTGTGCAATATTTCTCGCATGTGCAATATTTTTGGGTACAACATGTGCAATCTTTGTGGTTCTCTGGTGTAATGTACTGTTTTTAACTTTTACTGTGTACAGACATATACAGATATATATATATATATATGCTACACACATCTATATTTATAACATTGTATTGTTTGTACAGTGTACACTTTTACTCTATACTGTTGTGCTGTGTAGCTTAATTCTATTGTTTCTTGCTGCTCTTACTTTTGTACTGTCCACTTTCTGCCATAACAACAGAAATTTCCCGCTCGTGGGACTAATAAAGGCTTACCTTATCTTATCTTATAATTATATTGTGATGGCGAGTCTCTTAAATCCCAGCATTGCCACTTGCCAGCATTGCCAAGGCAACTGCCCCACGTCAGCGGAGTATAGACGTCTCTGACAGGATGTGTCCACACCTTACATTACCTTCACTTCCCTACTCTTCCTACAAAAACCTTGTTAATAAACACTGTGTTATTCACTCCAGCCTCGCTGTTTCTGTGTCCATGAGGTCCTGCATGACCAGCGGCATCACAGTGGTGGAGAATGCAGGTTTAAATGATCCAGGATGAGGATGCAGCACCCACAGGAAGCCAGTGTCCAACAGGTGCAGTGCATCCGGGACATGTGCCAGAGGACTGTATGCTTTCACCCAAGAACTGATCACCCTGCGGCAGGTTGGCCCCTCCACCAGCCCTTCTTCAACAGACCCCGCCAATTAGGCTCAGAGAGCCTTAACTCCGATGACCTTGTTGAAACCTTCCTGGACATGTTTGAACGGGTGGCCAGAGAGATTTGGCCCCTCATGACTAGTCGAACATCCCGTACTCTCTGGTTCAGCAGACGCAGAACTCTCTGCAATTATTTTCTCTTTGAAATTTTCTACCTGTACACTTGGAGCTATTCATACGAGCCTGTAGTAGTCCTACCAGTAATTATCAGAGCTCTCAGAATTAAATACCTCACTCATCCACCAAAAACCTTTAAACCAGCAGTTATTAAGCCTCTGTTAAAAATGGAATGCATGTGAGCTCTCAATTTATCGACCTATTTCCAATCTACCATTTCTATCTCATTTTAGAGAAAGTCGTGGCCCAACAGCTATGTTCAAGCTCATCACAGCACTGAAACAGCCCTGGTAAAGATAGTAAACTATCTTTTGCTGTCCGCTGACAAAGGCTTTGTTTTTTTTGTTGGTTTTGCTTGACCTTAGTGCAGCATTCAAACACCACTGACCACTAGAAAACCTGTCTGGAGTCTCTGGAACAGTCTTATCCTGGTTTGGATCATAACCAACTGAACACTATCAGTTTCACTAAGAGTTAATGGAGAGTCCTCAGCACCCACCGAAGTAAAATACGGTGTCCCGCAAGGTTCTGTCTAAGGACCTCTTTTATTTACTTTGTACATGCTGCCATTAAGTATGAGTATCTGGAAACATGCTACGCTGACGATACACAGTGTCTTGTCAGCGTAGCATGTCTTTATTACCTCCAGGCTCAATTATTGTAACAGCCTGCGGTCAGGCTGCTCCAACAAGAACCTGAATAAGCTTCAATTAGTCCAGAATGCAGCAGCCAGAGTCAAGACTAAATTGGCTTCTGTTCAAATTCTGTATTGACTATAAAATTCTGTTATTGACATATAAAGCCTCAAATGGCCCCGCACCCCAATACACTCAGATCTCAAGGTGCTGGTATCCACTCATCCACAGAATTATGAAAGCTTCAGCTGGGGAAGAGCGTATTCATATAACCCCCACCCCAGCTCTGGGATTACCTTCCGAATAATATTCGAGACTCAGGCTGAAATCCATGCTGAAAACCTACTTGTTTAGTCATTAATTGCTCCTGTCAGATGAAGATTGTAGAGCTGGGAGGTGGTGGACACAGAGAATTCTAGTAAACTGGGATGCTGGTGCTGTTGTCTCGCCACTCCTCATCCCAGGTTTGTTGACGGTGGAGTGGGGGGGTGCTAGTGTCTCGGGGTGCTCTCATGTCAATCATGCCCCTCGCCTCCGCCCTTTCTAGGTAGGCTGTCTCAACTCCCATTCTTTACAGTTATAAATTATACCCTGTAAACCTAAGCAGAACTAACTCTGTTCTCTGTCTAGTGAGCCAAAAGGTGACACCTCTGTCACCTTTTGGCTCACTAGGGGCTCAGACCTGGAATCTGTGAAGCTGCTTTGTGACAACACTGGTTATAATAAGGACTATATAAATAAAACTGAATTGAATTGAATTATTTCTGTGATACAAGTGAATTCGATATGAGACTTTTGTGACATTAAATATGAAAGTTTAAGGAAAGACAGAAATCAGATTTTTTAAATTGTCAATGTGTATTGTGTTGGAAGTATAAAGAACCAAAATTTGATACTTGTCATGTCCATGGTCGGCGGACTTTTATTTTGCCATGTGTACCCCAGCCGGTTGAGTGCTCACAGCTGGCTGATGGTTTAGTTTAAATGAGTATGTGTTTTGACTTGTTCGTGTTTTACTTCTGTTGGTATTTCAGAGCCTTTGTTTTGTGTACCCGTGCCGGTCCACCGTCGTTGTCCCCTCATATATGACCGTTTGCAGGTTCTGGTTTGTTTAGGCCCTTGTGCCTTTTTGGTTTTCACTGCTGAAAGTAAGGATGGAAAAGGAAACCTGCAGCTGCGCCTCCCTCACTTGGCTTGATGTGACAATAATAAGCAACTAATTTGTTAGAACAAGTAATGGCCCATAACAGAGTGTAGTAGTGCCACCACTAAGATTACCATATGATTACGCCATAAAAAAAGGAAAGTGTATAGAATCTTCTTAATCCAGTTACATTTATTCAGAGGTATAAAGAATTTAAACAACTCTTTCAGGCAAGCTTTCCTCTCAGCTTTAGTTCTCAGAAAGCTTTCGTTCTCAGCGCCTGAGTCACTGTACACCTCTCCAGGCCCTCTATATCCATAATCAGCCTAATATCCTGTTAGCCTTTCCAGTGGAGGTGTGCACTGCAGTGCCCTCCTGTTGTGGTAAGAGCAGGTCTGTTTGAAACAGGTCTTTTCAGGGAGTGACTGAGGCCCTGGCTGTCGTCTCTGCTGGGGCTCTCTGGGAGGTGTGTGGTGGGAGGTTATGAAGTTCTACTGCCTCTCGCGTGTCCTGAATGCTCAGTGCTCGTAT
>JBBIGA010125134.1:0-24520 GCA_037576975.1 Alestes dentex | reverse complement strand
CTCTCTCTCTCTCTCTCTCTCTCTCTCTCTCTCTCTCTCTCTCTCTCTCTCTCTCTCTCTCTCTCTCTCTCTCGATAAGAAGGCCATTTTAGTTCATGTTTGAGCAATCTTTGGTGCAAGATATCCATAGACACATAGTGCTTGGCTTAGGTTCTACTAGAAACACTGAGTACAGTTCATCCACTTCAAGTGTATCATGAAATAAACTCTGGATTATGAATGTCTATTCTCTGTATTCCCTAACCACTGTTCTGTCTGGTCCTGGTGTGTGTGCATGCGTGCGTGAGTGTATGCTTTTTTTTGTTGAGGACACTTGACAATGTAGGGAATATTGCATTGTGGCCTACAACATCAGGATCAAGTGGTCCAAATTCTGTACTTTTGCATTTTTATGATGTAAATAATGTCAGCCAGGGAAGGGCACGCATGCTGCATTTGACTGCTGCTCACCCAAACTGCTGTATATTCTTAACACCATATTATAAATATTCAGATGTTTAAAAACCTTTTATTTTCTTTTGAGCCCTTTTGATTCTTGTTATTGGATTATATGTAAATTAACATGCATTTTAATTCATGCATTGAAAATGCCAAGTTGGCCCGATCAAGCAAACAGTGTTGCATATTTGGAAAATAAAAAGTACAGTATAGGTACTGGTGTTCAACTCACACAGTGTGAGCTTAGGGTGCCCTCAAAAAATGTATTTGTCTTATGAACCTAATAGAATTATGCCACACGTTTTGATGGAGTCATCTTATACAGACTTTTCTACCTCAACATATAATTCACATAAAACCTCAACACAAAACTTTCAGTGTTTCAGTGTTATTTATCCATCCTTTACTGGAACAGAATTCTCTTTGAATTAAAATAGATTTAATTCACTGAATTTGTTATATTTATTGAACCTTGTTCATTTTATGCGTCCAAAACAGAACTTTTGGTTTAAATGAGAAGAGTTATATTTGGAGCAAGGGAAACATTGCTCCAAATCCCAGCATAAGACCCTCCGTGAAATGTGGTGGTGGTAGTACCATAGTTTTGGACATCTGTCCTGAATCTCGAAAAAGTGGGTCATAAAGTGAGACCTTTGTACTGGTTGTGCAAGGTTTGTGGAAATCCTTCTACCGCTCCTGCTTCCGCTGTGTCAGTTGAAACCACAGACTGAAGGGGAAGCCTGTCAGCCTTTATACACACAGCAGCGAATACCGCCATAGGCAACACAACACACCACAAAAAAATTTTACTTTTCTTTGTGGTGATAAAAACATGTTTGTTTGTTTTTTTCATAATTAGTGATGTTACAGACAGGCAATGTCTACTTACAGACAATTCTACACAGCAGATTGACTATTTGTGCATTCTATACAGCTTTATGACTTTTAGTGACATTTTAAATTAAGAGGAATAGGAGGAAACACTCAAGTTTCAGAACAGTTTGAGAACCAGAGGAGCTAAAATCTCTATGTAGGAGTAGTGCTTTCTCTTGCTTTGTATTATATTTATTTTTTATTTTCTTAATTCTGAAAACATTTCTACTCTTTAAATCTCCTAAAAGGCCGCTGGATAAATACATGTTTTCTTATGACTGTTTGTCCATTCTTGGGTCCCTTGCTTTGCCCTGTCAAACCTGTGAGCTGCTCAACCCGAGCTCTGAGGCACTTTATGATAATAATATAAAAATATTATTTTAAATTTATTGGAAATGGGAAGGAACAAATTAAAAAGACATAGAAATACAAGAAATAAATTAAAAAAAATAGAAAAGCAAAGCCACAGAAACAAGCTGGTGACCTGGTGGTTTGGGAGTTGCCACTGCGATTGGAAGGTTGTGTGTTCGAATCCCAGGACTGCCAGTGGCACCACTGAGGTACTGTTGAGTAAGGCGACCGTCCCCACACACTGCTCACCGGGTGCTGCATCGGTGGCTGCTCACTGGTTCACCTGGTGGATGGGTTAAATGCAGAAAGAATTTCACAGTGTTCACACTGTGTGCTGTGATGTGCCGTGTTCACATGTGACTACAAGGGGCCACTTCACTTTACTATATTTTCAAACAAGAAAATTAATAAATAAAAAGAAACAGATTAAAAAACCTGTTTACCCAAAAACCTTGGGGCAAACTCAGATTGAACTAAAAGCAAAAGGTACATTTTTAAATGTGATTTAAACTTGTTAGTGGTAGGACAGGCCCAAAAAGCCTGAACACCTTTGGTTTTGAGGTGTGAGTGAGGGACCGAGAGGAGTTCTTGTAAGGATGACTTATGTGATCTGGGGTCAGTGTAGGGAATCAGCAGATCAGGCTTTTGATGTCATCCAGACGGTTAAGAAGATTCTGCAGTGAACAAATGCTGCAGGTGTAACTGGTAGGTAACTGGTTGTCTGCATAACAATGATAAAGATATTGTATTTCTCAGAGATGCCACATTCACCTGAAAAGGAACCCTTTGCACATTCTGACAGGGTCAGTCATGATTGTGAGAGGGTATATACACTACATTAATTTGTGTGCATTTAATTTGCGTGCATGTTTTATTTATATGCATCTGAGGCTTTAATGTAGACATGTTTAATGTAGACAGAGTTTTCAGAAACCCCAAACCACAGGGAGTGAAGCGCTCAGATTGTGGGAAACATCAAACAGTGTAGGAAAGTACTGAACAGATCATCACTACACAGGAAGTTAGTAAGTTCACTCATCAGTCGTTTTGTGTCGCTTCAGTATGCATGTTGTTGCGAGTTGTATTTGATGATGATGGCACTTCAAGTGAGCCGAAATTAATCATCGGTCTGTTCAGGATAAAAGGGCACTGTTTTGGGGGCCCTGTGAAAAGCAGAGCAGTTTTTGTTTTAACCTAATTCATTTGTACACGAACATTTTTGAAACTCTGCTCCTTTGTGTACAGTTCACATGTTCTCCTCGTGGTGGCGTTGGTTTCCTTCAGGGTCTCCGTTTTTTCCCCACAGTCCAAATATGTGCGCATCAGGTGAACTGGGGATTCTAAATTGACCGTAGTGTAAGTGCCGGGTGTGTGTATGTGAGTCCCTGCCTCGGGCCCGTAGACTCCGGGATATAGGCCCTGGGTATCCGCGACCCTAGTGAGGATGAAGTGCTTACGGAAAACGAATGAATGAGCTGCTGTTCACACTGTCAAAATCTAAAAAGATTGGACACGTGGAACTGTTTTTAAAATCACATCTTTTTCAATAATATACACATTTTAGATCTACACATATTTCCTCCGCCTACTGTAAAGTCCCAACAGTCACGTGTTAATGGCCTCTGATCTTACTGGGTGTTCTAATTTTGGAATGAAACTTAAAGGGGAGGGTGTGTGCAGAGCACGCAAAATATGTAATGGAGCAGTTCCTAGGAGGGAGTGAAAAGTCATCCAGCAGTGGGAACCACAAATCTGAGACCACGCTGAAAATCTGGGATTTTGTTCATTTTTACCCCTTAAATGAAAAACAGAAAGTTATGGGATTTTGATAAATTTAAAACAAGGCAAAGTTGTGCTTAGTAGAATGAAAAGGAAATGTTTAAGATTCTGTTTCTAAGTAACTATTTAAAGTTAAACAAATTTGTGACACTGACTGTATCAAGGCCGTTGAACTGAAGGGCCTATCCCTTTCTTTAAAATGGTACTCAGAAAACTCTCAGGTGGATCTGATCTGCTCATAAGAGGCTTCTGCAAGAAACTGGCTGCATTCCAAACAGCATACTGCAAACACTAAATTGTGTGTAAAAATAGTACACCACTAGAAATGCAATATGTCAAATATAGAAGTGTCTGGTTTGGAACACAGCTGTCAAGTTTGAATGCATGGTGTTGTTGGAGCAGAACATGCAGAACAGTGTGAATGGAGGTTCTACATTTTTACTCACACTGTTTAGTAATTGTTTCATAAATTGTGATAATTTAATTATTGATAATAAATAATAATTTATTAATGGTATGTATAACCAAGAATAAGGGTTAAAAGGTCAGTATTGATTGTGTCTGTGCTTTTGTGCCAAGGTGAGGCCTATTTATACTAAACTGAGTGTTCAAGGGAGCACATACGTATATCAAGGGGGCAAATTCCAGTTTTATCTGGCTTTCATAATGTTTGCTGTTCTTCTTTCTGCCAGTGCCATCAGCAATTTTCCCATGATAAAAAAGGCTTTTTTGTATGTTATATCTAAATTGTCCCATTGTGTTGCCATGTTGATAAGAACTCCCTCTTGGCAATCAGGACATTTTTGCCAGCATCTGTCAGTCTTATAAATGTGACTCAGTTAGCTAAACCACACTATATAGACAAATGTATTGGGGTGCCATCCCAAAGGTGCTTGATGGGGTTGAGGTCAGGGCTCTGTGTGGTCAGTCAAGTTCTTCCACACTGAACACCTCCAGCCATGTCTTTATGGAGCTCGCTTTGTGTACTGGGACACAGTCATGCTGGAATAGAAAAGGTTCTTCCACAGACTGGGTCCACAAAGTTGGAAGCATGGCGTTGTCCAAAATGTCTTGGTCTGCTGAAGCAATAAGATTGCCCTTCACTGGAAGTAAGGGGCCTCGCCCAAACCCTGAAAAACAGGTGTGTCCCAATATTCTCTTTCATATAGTGTAGGCGAGAGCAGTAAGAGTCAGGTAGGAGTGGAAATCTGAGTAATGAGCCTGATATTTCATGAAAGGATTGGGTGACTAAGGAGTGACTCATTTTTATTCTAAGGAAGTTTTAGAACCGTTCTATGTGTACATTCAGCTGATCAACCTGGCAGGCCGTGGATTTTATTTATTTGATTTTTGTCTTCTGTTTATTTATATGCCATATATTGCATTTAACCATACAAAGCCATGCTCCAGTGGCTTTCAAGTTTTAGTTTTATATTACAAGTATGTAAAAGTTTACTACAATGTGAAGCTGATTCTGAAACTATGTCACACACAGTGTGACCGACATAGTTCCAGCCATTGTGTTCTGACTAAGGCCTCATCAACACGGACGTCTGAATCAGGTGTTTTTCGGGCGTTCGTGGTGCCAGGTGAGTGCGGACTGAGCGCCCACCGTTTTTCTGCTCATTGGATCAAATCACAACGTCCACACGTGCGTTCAGCCCCGGCACTCGGTCGGCTGCGCGTTCGTGTGGCGTCAAAATAACTCGTGTGGCGCCTTATCAGGAGGATTTTTAAAACAATAATGTCGATTTGTAAGTTTTAAAAAAGAATAAAACTTTGTTTTCATTGTAGAACTACAATGTTTTCAGTGTAGAACTACAAATCACGATGTCCAACATGTAAACAATCTGGAGAGAATAATTACTGCCCCCACAGGTGAATACACGAAATTACACATTGGGCTGCAGGCTGGCGTTAAACAGTGTCGGACGAGCGCCAGTGTAGCGCCAATCAAGCGCAGATACAAAACGCTACAAAAACGCCTATGGCATTCAGAGCGCGTTCATTTATCCAAGATTCAAACGTCCGTGTGGACGAGGCCGTACCCAATTCACCTACTGACTACCGGCACATTTAGAATGTCTTAGCTAATCCTATATATCACACATCCTTTCTGAACGCCTGACATGTACAAAGGAACATCAGTTCTATTATCTGGAATAGATTACTGTATGAAGTTGACTGTTACAGCTGGTTCAGAACGCAGAAGCTCGGCTGGTTTTCAACCCACCCCAAAATGTCGCATATCACCGCACTGCTGATTGACCTACACTGGCTATGCATGGCTGCCTGAATTAAATTCAAGTCACCAGCTCTTGCCTACAGAGTGACATCTGGATCTGCACCCAGCTGCCTTAATCCTATAATTCCGGTTTATGTTCCTACTCGCTCCCTCTGCTCCTCCAAGGAACATCATCAGAATCAGAATCAAAGAATCAGAAAACTTTATTTATCCCGGAGGAAATTGTTTGAATCATCTGGTCTGCCATCCCTACACACAAGGCAAACCCAGTCCAGACTCTTCTCTTTTGTGGTTCACTGCTGGTAGAATGAGCTACCTAAGCAGACAAGAACAGCAGAATCCCCCTCTAGCTTCAAAACCTCCTGAAGACTCATTTGTTCAGAGAGCATCTCCTCTCCTCATGCACTTCTAGCGCTTCTCTTACATAAAGAGTTAGCACTCAGAACTGTCCTCTGGTTCTCACACTGCCCTGAAACTTGTATGTGTTCTCAGCTGGTGACCTAGTGGTTAGGGTGTATGCCCTGCAATCAGAAAGTTGTGGGTTCAAATCTCAAGACTGCTAGTGGCACCTCTGAGGTACCCTTGAGCAAGGTACCATCCCCACACACTGCTCCTCAGGTCACTTGGTGAATGGACTAAATGCAGGGGAAGAATTCAGAGCTGTGGTGTGTTCACGTATGACAGAATCTTCACTTCCTATTGTTATTTGCTTTGGAGCAAAGCATCTGCTAAATAATTGTAATATTAATAATGTAGGATGTATGTACTGTATATAGGCCTTGTTTGCACAGAACAGAGGTAATCTAGCAGCTATTTAGTTACTCTGCTTTAGAGTAACTAACACCAGAGCCAGTTATGCTAGTCTTTATTTGAACAAGGCAGACTTCACACAGTATAACTGAAAAAATGAGAAAATAGCCTCATGTTTTTTTTTATTTTTTGATTGACAGACCAGAAACACTTCAATTAAGTGATGTGCTGGCCTACATAACACCTTATTTGCATGTTTGTTCATAGAACTTCTTATGTGACAAGTATCAGTACTTTGACTGTTTGTCACAAAAAAACATGTAGTGTAGTCTCTTTATTGGAATAATAACAGATTTTTCTGCTAATAGATCTATTACAGTTATTACATTTTGAGTAAAAATGTATGTAAAAAGTAAACTTATTAAAACTGCCTCTGGCTGCATGTCACTGTTTTACTCAATGTGAAAGTTGCTTTGCAGAGTCCTCCCTGTGTTCTTTCTGTTCATTCTTACATTCTTACAACTGTTGAGGACGTGTGTGTGTGTGTGTGTGTGTGTGTGTGTGTGTGTGTGTGTGTGTGTGTTTATCACTTTGGGAGAAATGTCCTAAGAATTCTGGAAAATGTGTAGAAGTGAGGACATTTAACTGCTCCTCACAAGGTAATGTGCTGTTTTATCCATGAATTCAACTTTTTAGTTTAAACTAAAAGAGCAGAAAGATTGCATTTTTGTTCCTGGGGTTGAGGTGAAGATTAGGCTTTAGATTTAGTATTACTAAGAAACTGGATCGTTCCCCTAAAGAGAGTAATTGCTAAATTTGTGTGTGTGTGTGTGTTTATCACCTTGGCCTAAATGTCCTCATAGAAATTAGGATATTTTGCTGGTCACAAAGATGTGTTGTACTTGTATGACTATGCATGTGACAAATAAAGAATCTTGAAATCTTGGTCCTCACAAGGTACAGCACGAAATTGTTCTCTGCATTTAACATATTCACCCAGTGAAGTAGCAGGCAGCCAGGAACACAGCACCCAGGGAGCAGTGTGTGGGGACGGTACCTTGCTCAAGTGTACCTCAGTGGTGCCACTGGCAGTCCTGGGATTCAAACCCACAACCCTTCTTATCACAGGGACAATTCCCTAACCACTAGGCCAGCCAGCTGCCCCAAAACTGGATTAGTCTGGAATTTAAACCGAACCATCTCGTACCCGAAGCGAGAACCATACCCCAGACCAAACGAACCATACCCAGACCGACCGCGTGACAAAATCGTTCTTTATATGCCAGAGACTTGTCTTTGACCCCGACGTGATTTGAACACGCAACCTTCTGATCTGGAGTCAGACGCGCTACCGTTGCGCCACGAGGTCCGCTTGTGAGCGAACCTACAAGAGTAGAAAGATTGCTTGTTTTCCTGGGGTTGCGGTTGGTATCGATTAGTACCCACAAAGTACCCATAAAGATAGTAATATCAAAAGCCGCCTGTGTGTGTGTGTTTAACACTTTGGGAGAAATGTCCTTCTGGAGTATCGGTAGTATGCTTGGAAATCTGTAGAAGTGAGGACATTTTGCTGGTCCTCTCAAGGTAACGTGCTGTTTTACATACATGTTTAATTTGGTTTTAGGATTAGGTTTAGGTGTAGATTTAAGTATTACAATGAAACAGCATCACACAAGTCAATGGATTGTCCCCACAAATATAGTGTGTGTGTGTGTGGGTGTGTGTGTGGGTGTGTGGGTGGGTGTGTGTGTGTGTATGTGTATTTGTGTGCGTGCGTGTTCCAGGCGGGCTGGGTGTGAACTAGTTTTATTTTTGGAGGGTTGACAGCACACCGGTGGAAATCACAGAATGAGTTATTTTGAAACCGTTTTTTGTTAAAAAAAAATACACGCACCACCCGCGTCAGACTGTTTTGTGCAGATCGTGGGGTTTGAATGTGCTTTGTGCAGACCAGATCTCAAATCTCGCGAAAGCTGGGCGTGGTGAAGATTTTCTGGGGCTGGTCTCTCACTGCACGTCTTTCATTTTCGCATCGGAACTGTGTGATAGTCGACTATCTACTTCCAACATGATCGGCAATCTGTTTGTGTTCGCGGTCCTCTGCTTTACTCTTTCAGGTAAGTGGGAATAAAAGCCTTTTCGCTCCCAGAGCTGGCCTGTTCGATTGTTGCAGGTTGAGAGTCTTGCTGAGCTACCTGGAGACTTAGACTGAGTCAGGGTTCCGATCAATTTTGGGTTCAGGTGCCGCACCCAAGCGACCATACAGACTGAGATGTGTTACTTTCGATTTAAGCTTACAATATACTTAAAAGGTATGTGCTTAACCCTACCTTAATTTATCCCTGAAAATACACCGAAGCCCTTAATTTGAATCAAGTGGCCGTTCATTTGTGAAACGGACCCCTTACTTTCACCTGATAATTAGATTTAAGGCATGAGTGTGAAACCCCTTAACCGTACATGTAAGGCGTTAATTCAGGAGGATCTATTATTTAAGCGGCAGATTTGAAAAAGTAAGGGGAAAATGCACTAGTTTTAACTCCTTAATCAGCCGTAATCTGGGCACTTTTCCCTTTTATTTCCCTGTGCTCTTTTCCCCTAAAATTAAGGTAATTTTATGGGGTAAAATTAAGGCGTTTGGCTATATATAGTGGCTATATATTCGCTGTGGCGACCCCTGAAGGGTAAAGCCGAAAGAGAAAGAAGAAGAAGATATGGGCCAGTGTATTGGGACACTTAACCTTTGAATTCAGGTGGCCACTTGCTTCCAGTGAAGGAGAGTATTCATGCTTCAGCATACCAAGAGATTTCGGACAACACCGGGCTTTCAACTTTGTGGACACTGTGTTTGGGGAAGAACCTTTTCTATTCCATGACTGAAGCATGGTCCATAAAGACACAGCTGGATTTTGTTGTGGAAGAACTTGACTAGTCCACACAGAGCCCTGACCTCAACCCCATCCAACGCCTTTGGGATGAACTGGAATGGAGATTGTGAGCCAGACATTCTCGTCCAACATCGGTGTCTGAACTCATAAATGCTCTACAGAATGAATGGGCACAGATTCCCACAGAAACTCCAAAATCTTACGGAAAGCCTTCCAAGAAGAGTGGAAACTGTTATAGCTGCAAAGGGGGGACCACTTTCCATTTCGCACAGCATTATATGCATTGTGGATGCCTGACCACTCCAAGCTTTTAACAAAAATACACACTACATTCTCCAAAACTAGTTTTAAGTAGTATTAGTATTAGTACTAGTATTCAGTATAGTATAAGTATAGGCCTGTCTCAACCATGCTGCCTCTGGTGTGGAGGCATGGTGTCTATTTTTTTTTTCTGCCAGCACCATGTGGTACAGGGTCTTGTGTGGGAATTAAGCTGTGAAGCTCAGTAAACATGAAACCGAAAACTGCATAATTTAAGAACCTCCAGTCTAGTCATAAGGTAACTAATACTACTACAGTGGTTAGTAACGCTAATGTAGCTTATATAGGAACCTTTCCCCAAGGCATAAATGGATACAGCATGATGTACCCTAGTCTCATAGAGGTGTTAATACACACCATGTCTAACAAATGGGTAGTGACTCATTTACATTGCAGGATGTCTTTTGAACAGCGCATGTCACACAGTTTCTAAAAGTTACTTACATTTTCCAATTACTCATCGAATGCTTGCGTATTCAAAAGGAAATATAGTGCGTATTCAAAGGAAATGTGACATCACCCTTCCTGTCTTAAGATATTGGTCAATATTGTATAGTTTGAAACACTTCTCCCTTACACCCAACAGACTGGCATCTGAATAAAATAATACAGTAAACCCCCAAAATTCATGAGGGTTACGTTCCAAGAACACCTGCGAATTATGAAAAAACAATGTGTGCCTATAAATGTCTATTTTTACATTCTTAACCCTAAGTATGTCCCCAAATATGCTCCCAAAACAATTTAATTAAATTTTAAAGTCAGTTTAATACATGACCTTGTACAGTGTACACTGAACTGCTGTCTCCCGCAGTGCCAAGACGCGTTTTCGTACACAGTTGCTTTGTGTTCTCTCGACAGTACTAAAAAATGTATAGTTACGTTTTATAAAATTTACGTGAATATTTCTGTTACAAAATTAGTAAATTGTGGTTTTCTTAATAATTAGGGGTTTTTTTTAAGTTTTTTTTGGAGTTGTGTGTAAAACACACACCTGTCGAATAAGGCTGCTGCCATTAGGAATACTGTTGCCATGAAGAGTGTACTTGTGTGTCAGATTACATCCACATAAATGGGACCCAAGGTTCCTCAGCAAAACCTATTCCAAAGCATCACACTACCTTTGCCGGCTTGTCTTTTTCCCATTGTGTATGCTGGTGTCATCTCCTTCCATGGTTAATGATGCAAAAACACCCGGCCGTGAACATGATGTGAAACAAAGCTTGATTCATCAGAGCAGTCGCCTTCTCTGCTCTGTTGTGCAGTTGTGATACATGCCCATTGTAGGCTCTTTCAGGAGTCAGCACGGGCACTCTGTCTGGTTTTCAGCTACACAGCTGTGATGCACTGTGTATTCTGACACCTTTCTGTCATAGCCACCATCCATTATTTTCATCAGTGAGCCTTTGGCACTCATAACTCTGCTGCTAGTTCAGCAGTTGTTCAGGCTTGAACTGTTTTTGGCAAATGCTAATACCACAAGACCACAAGAGATGCTTTGACCCAGTCATGTAGCCATTACAGTGGACCACATATATATACAGTAACCCCTGCGATAAGCATTTTAGGCATCACAGGGGTGCACAACATCGTGGTTTTAAACTACACGTGATACGCGATACACTATTTTTTATAGTGCAAACCCTAAATATGCCCTCAAATATGCTCCCCAAACACATTAATTTCATTTTTAAACTCAGCTTAAGACTTTGCCCTTAAAGAAAATGTAAAAGTAAACCCGTAATCGTACCGTACAGTTTACACTGAACTCTCGCAGTGCCAGAATGTAAAATAGTGATGTTACACCTGTATGGACTGTACTGTAATTAATGCACGTGCGTTTTCTTCGGTATTCGCTGTCGTTGATTCACTTAGTTTAATAAATTCATTTAATTTACAGTAATAAAAATACAGGGCTTTAAGGAGAACGAAAAGAAAAACACAAGAACACTCCAGACGCTCCCCGGAGGGAGATTCTGGACTGCAGCTGCGTCAAAGGGCAGCAGCCAATCAGCAGCACAGAGAAATAAGTATTCCAAGCATTCCAAGACGCGCTTTCTTTGTGTTCTCTGGAAAGTATTTATAATTATTTTTTATATGGGAATGTAACTGAATTTACGTTTATATTTATCTTACAAAATTAGTAAATGATAGTTTTAACAATTTAGCACAAAAATGCAAGAGAAATTATATATTGGCACGAAAAAGGTTGTGAAGTTTGGGCCTCACCAGGCCTCCACCATGTCCCCTTGTCCTTGTGCTGATTTGTTTATGTTTGGGCACGGCGCTGAGCAGCGGAGGCTCATTCCGTTCAGGTGTCTGACTGCCGAACATAAACAACCAGGATGAGGGGCGTGGCGGACGAGGCCCGGACATCATGAAAGCAAAAAGAAATGCAGAGGATATCTGCGGTTTCCGTGAACAATTATTAGTTTGATTCTCTGAGAAAATCCATGAGGGACTGAAGCCACGTATAAGTGGGGGTTACTATATATACAACGGCAATGCTATTGCAATATTATTAGATATTATTCATTCCACCTGTCCGTGGTTAAAATGTTGATTGACGCCCTTATCCAGAGCAACTTAAGCAGTAGTTACAGGGACAGTCCCCCTGGAGCAACTGAGGGTTAAGGGTCTTGCTCAAGGACACAGTGGTAGAAAGTGGAGGTTCGGCAACTTTGTGGTCATTGGGGTCACAGGGAAGTGTTTTGCCCACTAGGCCACGACCACCCATGATGTATCATTAGCCAGCCAGTCTCCTGGTTTTTGACCTGATTCTCGAATGTTGGAGCTGGAAAACATATAGCTGTGTTGTGTGGGTTCCACAGCTGGAGAGGGGAGACACTATCATCCAAGAAATGTAGCTTGTTTTTCATATTTATGGATAATTCAGTGGTTTAGGTGCAAACAAAGCGACTTAATCATTAGTTACAGGGACAGTCCCCCTGGAGCAACTGAGGGTTAAGGGTCTTTAAACAATTTCCTCCAGGATAAACCAAGTTTTCTGATTCTGATTCTAATTCTGAACAGTGTCATTTAGAGTGGTTTATGTAAAACTGTGAGAAACTTACTGACCAGGTTTTCTTTACAGTGGTGGTGATAGAAACCAAAGTACGACTTCTCTGACTGTGTAGCTCTCAGCAACGGAATTTGTAAAAAAAAAAAAAGTCACATTTAAATCAGAGTTCTCATTTGAATTTGACTTAGGATCAAAGTCGATTTACAGATTTGATTGCAGGCAGTCAGTAACTTTACCTTTACTGTATAATTCCTTTATTTGTGGCATGTGTATGATGCTGTAACAAAGCAGTAGTGTTTGCTTTTGGGGGTCCTGAAATGAAATGACTTTATAGTGGCTTAAATTAGATTTAGGATGCAATTAATCATCAAATGTAGCAAAATATATTTTATGGAATGCTTTTTCAACAAATCATTCGCTAAAAATGATTATTATTGCACATGAACTGGATGGCTAAAAGCATGTAAAAACCATGCACTGTCACATCTGTATGGTTGATTACCTCAGACAATAATTTTGACATCTTTCCCTTTTCCTAGTAACAGACCAAGTGTACAGTTCACACAGTTTAGAGAAATTGTTCTCCAGGTTAACTGGCCACGTGTTACATTTACAGAAAACAGGTCGAGGTGGTGAAAAACACGGTGTATTGCTTTATGAAATCTCCAAATTAATGCAATGTTCTTCTTCAATGTTGTCCTAGATGCTGAAGATGTCATCAAGCTCAGTCCTACCAGATTGGTGGTTGAATATGGAGCTCCAGCCTCAGCAAACTGTTCAACGAATGTCACCCACTTTGGGATGGGCTGGGAAGCCTCCTCTGGAGCAGTGGACATGACACCTGATGTCGAACAGCTTACTTGGACAGTGCCCAATCTTACAGATTGGGATATAAAACCATTTTGCTTCATAAATACAAAAGAGCAGTCAAGACTGGATCTCCAAGTTACTATTTACAGTATGTTGTCAGTTTGTCTCACTTTGGCTTGAATTGTGCTTATTGTTTTCACCCTCACTTTAGGAAAAGTGTTTGCTGTAAAGAGTAAAGTTATGATTTAATTCAGACCATAAGTGATTGTGGTGGTCTTTAGTTATTTGGTGGCCGCCAATTCATTTCAATAGTCTTCCGCTTCTGCTCATGCTATGAAAAAAAATGTTTAATTGCAGTGAACTGACATGCAAGGAACGAAAACTGCAGCATTTTTGCAATAACATGATGTGAAGTACGGATCTGGGGGCTTGTCTTCTTTGTTTAGCTTTCAACATGTTAAGGCCAAACAAACACTAACAAACCGAATCAACCAGTGTGAATATGGAAGAAAACTTTGTAGAGTCTCGCACAGATATGGCACACAAAAGCAAACGTTAAGGTTTGCTGGTTTTTGTTGGTTTGATGTGCTTTAGATTTTACACCGAATTAAGTAACAAATCAAACAAACAGTACATATCCGTTAGCCATTGTCTTTTTTAACTGTTTTTTATTGATTACTTTATACTAACTAATCTTTTTCCCCCAACAGAGAAACCAGATTATGTGTCCATTTTTTTGGTGAATGCCAGTTCAGCGGTCGAGGGGACCCAGCATGAGTTCAAGTGCAAAGTCTTGAATGTTGCTCCACCTCAAAACGTCACTGTGAAGTTTTATAAAGGGCTAACTTTACTGGAAAGCCGTAGCATTACTGAAGTCAGCATCACTCCTAAAGATGCTTCTGCAGCCTTCCGGATCAAGCCCAGTAGAGATGATAATGGTGCTCAGTACAGGTGTGAGGCTTGGCTGGAACTAGGACCAGAAGGACCTCAGCCTCTGCCCAAAGTGACGTCAAGCCCTCTCGTGCTTAACGTGAACTGTAAGTTTTTAAACTACAAATCCCAACAAGACTGTTGCTTGGCTATTATATATTGAGCAACACTGGCCACATGACCTTGTGCTTCTTATACGGGCCTCTTGTCAACTGTATCATTTATTCAAGCATAATATCTAGACTGTGAGTGCCAGAGGAGTAGTGAATGCTTTGAGAGTGTTGTTTTTGTCCCACAAAGCAGCTAATAATGCAATGTCAAAGTAGTATCAGATAGTATAATTCAAATTGTCAACGTCATTCTAACACTAAAACAATGAGAGAGAGGCGAGTTTGTCTAGCTTTTTTGATGGTGGTCATCAGTGAATGGGTCTCCTACATTATTACTGGGCTTTTACGTGTGTCTTTGATGTGCCTTGAGGTGTTTTAAGGGGTGCCTATGCATTTTAAGCAGCATATATATGTAACGATGCCTTGCAAAATGTATTTGCCTTTAATTTTTTTGAGTCATTTACATCAAATAGAATCTCTCATAATGTGCTAAAACATGGCATGAGATGACAGTAAACACATAACAGACGAATCAGACTACTGATGCCCACCCTGCTCACTCTGCCCTCTCTTTCTGCTGTGGAAACCAGCTGCATCATGCCTTTAGTCTATACGTTCCAATGCAAAAACACTAAACAGAAGGTATAATCTGAACAACTAATGCATTTGAAATGCAGGGCATCATTAATTCAGTTGATCTTTTTAGGGCTGTCACTTTCTAGGGCAGCTGGTGGCCTAGTGGTTAGGGAGTTGCCTCTATGATCAAAAGCTCATGGGTTCAAATCCCACGACTGCTAGTAGTACCATTAAGGTACCGTCCACACACACTGCTCCCCAGGTGCTGTGTTTCTGGCTGCCGCCTGCTTCACTTGGTGAATGCTTTATCAGCTTTATAATGACCACGCTTATCATCGAAATAGCAATCATTAATCTTATTCATTGAGAACATCAATTTTAATAAATCATTTTGTAATTGTGGAATCAAGTATAATATAGTAATTGTGGCAACCTTAGATTTTTTCATTAGCTCCGATTAGCTCCGATATGCCTGCAGCTCTACAGCCTACAACCTGCCTGAGTTTGAACAAGTAACGGGATTGAGCTCACTGTAAAAAACATTTAAATAAAACATATTGAAAACACACCCAAAAGCAACTACACTTATGTCTGTATTCTTCTCAAATTACTTTAACTTAATTATTAATATATTATCATTTTGTGGTAGCATTAAATGTGCCTCGGTTCATGATAGTTAGGGCTTCAGTGTTTTATGTGTGTAATCTGTGAAGTGTTTCTCTGTTTCCTCCAGATGGTCCAAAGTTCTCAAAATCCGAGGAGATTCTTGAATATTCAGATGAAGAGGTCTCCTTAGACTGTACTGTACGAGCAAACCCCACTCCTACATACACCTGGAGCACACCTGTTCCGGGTGAGAAGTCTAATAAAGCAGTGCTGTTATTACCCCTAGGGAGTTCAGGCACCTACAACTGCACTGCAGAAAACCAATATGGTAAAGAAGCAAAACAGTTCATCATCAAACCACCAAGTGAGTAGCAGAGATCTCTGATGCTCTCTTTCCCTGTTCAGTCCATTTTTATGCCACATAGACTGCTGTGCATAAACCTATTGTTTATTGTTGATTGCTTTAGTATAATGATCTGCATATTCACGGCAGATATTGAAGTAGATTACTTAATACTGGAAAACCTTTCTTTCTTCACAGATCGTGGCCGTACTACTTTCTGGGCTATTATGGGGGCAGGGCTGGCCTTGATTGGAGTGCTCCTTGGGGTTTACCTGCTGATCAAGAAGTCTAGATCAAACTCAGTCGTCTGAAAGTTTCTCACTCCGAGTAAGACACAACGTCCACACAACAACATAAACAAGAAACTCGCCAGCGCTGGACTGGTCGTACCTGTTCTGCTGCCTGGTTTGAGTCCATTGCTGTTATTTGGGCTCTGGTGATTTTACTGTGTTGGAGAAGGACTAGCATGTAAAAGCTGATCCAGAACTGATACAAAGTTTCTATACCGTCATAAGCAAACATTTGCACATCCCTTATCAAATGATACGTTTTGTCGAACTTAAGTGGGTTCCCTTCACAGAAGGAGTAGTTATTTTAACTTAAAAACCGAAATCACCTTAACATGTCATTTGACCAGCGCTGTCCAAATTATTGCATCTCTCTGTTCTGGAATATGCTTCAGATAATTAAGTAAAAATGAGCATGTGGGGAGATTTTGTATGTTTTTATTCAGTGACAGTCTCTGAGCTTGTTAGTGTGGTTTTGTTTTTTTATCGCTTGTTTTAAAGGTACCCGAATGACACCTGTGCATCTTTGTGTTTCAGTGCTACTTAATGCTTAAAAGCGTGCTTCGATTGCACTTATTTTTTTAACTGTGTTGCCTTATAGCTTTGAAAATACTTAATCATTAACAGTGAATGGCCGAGACAGACATAAAGCCAAGTCTTATATCTGAATGTTTTCAGCACACGTATGCTTCTCGCCCCATTTACCAGCGAGCTGCAGTTCTCTGTCAACAATAAGATCTATTTAACAAATTCTATTAACATTCAGAACTCATGCTCAGACTAATCCAAAATGGGATTCTAATCATTTGCCATCATTGGTGGCATTTACTAATAGTAAAACCAAATGGTTATTTTTTTATTCATGTGACGCTATTGCCAGTTGTTATACACCTTTTAATTGTATTTATTTGTGTATGTGTAGTGAGTGGGGAAAAAAACAAAACTTGACTTAATGCTTTAAATCAGTGCCGCTTGAAATGAGTTTTTAGTATCCATGGAATTATTAAAGAAATGTTCGTTTTAAACAGCAGAAGCTGTGTAGTTCAAATTCAAACTGCTTTTTTGAACGGATATTAAATGTATTTTGGTGAATACACATTTCTGAGCTAATCCTGCTGCAATATCCTTGGGCAGAAGTGCTTGGTAGTTTGTGAATGCTGGTGGCCTAGTGGTCAGGGCATTCGCCCTGCAATCAGGAAGTCATGGTTTCAATTCCCAAGACTGCTAGGCACCTCTGACGTCCCCATATACTGCTCCCCGGACACTGTGTTCCTGGCTTCCCCCTGCTTCACTTGGTGAATGGGTTAAATGCAGAGGAAGAATTTCGTGCTGTGTGCTGTAGTGTGTTCATGTATGACAGAATGGTCACTTTAATTCCTAAAAAATGTATCAGATTTTCTTACAAAACCCAAAGGTAGATAAAAAGAACCATGAGGAAAATTATCCAATATTGCATGTCTGTGAGTGGCAAAAAAGTATGTGAACCTCTAGGATTAGTGCTTAATTTGAAAGTGAAATTAGTGTCAAGTGTTTTCAATCAGTGGGACAATTGGGTGTCGGGGTGTAAGGCCTGTTTCATTTAAAGAAGAGGGACCTATCAAAGTCTGATCTCCACAACATATATTTGTGGATATGTATCATGGGACATGAGGACCTCATGGACCAGTGTTTCCCTCCCCAGGAGTGGATTTTACACCAATTCAGTTCAATTCAATTTTATTTATATAGGGCTTTTTACAACCAAGTTGTCACAAAGCAGCTTTACAGAGTCCAGGGTCGAGCCCCTAGTGAGTCAGCCAAAGGCGACAGAGGTGAGGGAAAAACTCCCTCAGCTGGAGAAAGAAACCTAAGGAGGAACCAAGACTCAAAAGGGGAACCCGTCCTCCTCAGGTCGGCCCGAGGTCAAAGATCACTTGAACAACGAGGCATGTTATAGTAGACAGAGACTGAAAGAAAGCGTCACAAACCTTTGCCACCCACAGAAATGTAATACTGGATAAGTTTCCTTGGCAGTAGATGACAGAGTACAGTATTTTTGTAAACATAATTTCGTTGTTCTTAAAGCACAATGACAATAAAGATTTCTATTTCTGTTATCTACTTTTGAGAGATGTGTGAAAACTTGACGAAGTTTTTGGTCTAGTTTTTTTTTGAAGAACCATAAAATATTCTTCACAAACTTTCAAACGTCATTGCAGCCTGTGTACTCTGCACTCAGGGAAATCTTACTCTAAAATGTGCCTCTTTTAGCTCATGTAAACCAACATTTCTAAACTTTCTATAAAATAATGCTTCAAAACAGAAATTCTTTTCTAGAATTATTGATGTATATAATTAACACATGCTTGCTAATGGTTCTTATCTGTGGTCTGTATCTATAATACCTGTGGATTAGGACTGTAACGGTACATGTATTCGTACCGAACCGTCACGGTACATGGGTGACGGTTCGGTACATGATGTTGTACGGAGAATACACGTATTTTATACATGTATTTTAATCATTCAGGTAGCCCAGTCAGATGCCATTTTTAGGCCCCAAAAAGTAGAAGTTCTGGAAGAGTGGAAGAGTTTTGCCTTTATGTTTTTGTTCATTGGGACAGCAATCATAAACACTCTAACAGTTCATAAATCTCTACAGTCTCTGTTAATCTGAAGCTATGTGAATTGAAAGAGGCTTTTGTGGGGATAAGTTGTCATACGCAGCTTTTGTATATCTGTGTTACTATGGATATGTGTTCTTCCAATCACCAAACTTCTAGCATCTGGCATTTACATCTGTCAGGACTTGTTTCACTTCTGTAGTCTTGAATAAGTCAAGATGAACATCCGGATTACTCATGGACATTACTCATTATGTCTGCCCTGTTGATTATGTATCACGCCAAAGCACGATCGTCATAAACTGGAGTCTTTGCATAATAAAAAGAAAAGTCTGTGTTTCTAACATAGTGTCTTGCATTGCGAGTGTCTCTTTTGTAAACCTGAAACAAGAAGCCTGGGTGGAAATGATCCTGCCAAAGAACTGTTTGTGTTGTAGCAGCGAGTGTGTTGACATAGCAACCCTGGCTACAGAGGGGACTTTAAAGGCGGCTTGCCAAGTCACTTCATCCTACTTAATAAACGAGAAATCAGTGCAAAAAAGAGTGCTCAATAGGCACAGCGGTGTCAAAAACATCCCACCATGATTCGTCACTATTAGCACTTTTATAAATCGGCTCCAGCTCAGAAGAAGACAGCCCTTCCCTTCCCTTCCCTGCTCACACATGTGTTTGGTCTTTCGTACAGCTGTGGTGCATTAAACCTACTGTAACAAATCCAAGGGGACCACTGCAACAGTTCTGCTGCTATGAGGAGTATTGTGCTGTAATTTGAATGACTTATGGAGAAGTCACATGACTAACATGCAACTTTGTTTCATGGTATTAATGTGAAAGTGTTTTTTTTTTGTTTTTGTTTTTTTGTTTTTTGTCATCATGGTCATGAACCTCTCAGGAATATTACGTGTTTTGCAGTAAAACATGGTTTGTCCTGTATGGGAAATGATGAACTTCAGGCAATGGTTCAGAATGTTGTCCTCAATCCGTGGCCTGATTAGAATTCAAGTCTTGCAAGTTACACCCTTGGAACTGGTGTAACGTCACTAGATGTGATAGTTAGATGAGCGTGAGTGGAGACTTGCAGAGATTGCTTTGAGGGTAGAGAGGGCTTGCTTTTCTGGGGGCCCCCAGTCCTTTCTGGTCCCCCTTCTGGGCCATTCAGTCGAACTATGGCGTGGGCAAGAGTGGCGATGATGCAAAGCAGGGCTTTTGTTACCAGCTCAGTTTTCGGGTTGCCAAGCAGGACTGAGTTGGAATCCCTTTCGCTTCTGTGCCCGGACTATGGTGGATTTCTACGAAACCTCAGAAACAATGAAAAACACGTTGAAATGTTGCCTTGTTCTTTTCGTTCTCCAAACAGGTAAGTTAGCATGACACTCTGACACAGAGATGAAATGCCCTGTGTTATATTTAAAGTTGCCTTCTGTTGGGAAATGAGACAATTTTGGACAGCATTTCAGAAACAATATGTAATGGACACAATGTAGGGGACTACCTAAAGTTGTTTGTCTTAGATTATATATAAAAACTTTGAAGTGCTTAAATTTGTGAACGAAACAGTCATTTTTTCATGTTTAAATGGGGACTCGATAGATGCTATAACAACACTGTTTTAAGGTTACAGTATAAACAAATGAAAACCTGAACAGGAGCTTAAGTTTTAACCTATGTCTTGCGTGACAAGGCATTGCTACAGTATTGTTTTTGCATGGTATATACATTTATATGTAGAGTGAATAATGAAGGGTTATAGCATGTACATGTTAAATAGGGTAAACTGTGTAAGAGTGAGTAATAATAACAGGAGATGTATATAACTCTCTATCAATATCTTCAGCCTCAGGTGACACTTGCTCTCTTGAGATATCTCCCCCGAGGGTAGTGGTGGGGTTTGGTGAAACGGTGACGGTCAGCTGTGCAGCTTCCCGGCCAGTGCGCGTGCTGGGGTGGGATTCTGCTGTTGGTGCGTCACACACTCAGCGTGACCTTACTGTCCAGTGGCAGGTGGACAGCCTGATTGACTGGATCGAAGAGCCAATCTGTTATGGTGTTTTCTTCACGGCTCCCAGGCAATGCGAAGAGAAGCTCAACCTTGTTCTGTACAGTACGTGCAATATTGACCGGTCCAACAAACCCTCAGATTTGGTTGCTGTGATCTACACACGAGGTTTCGAGGTTCTAGAACGTTTTCCTGCATTCACATGGCCCTAGAATTTTCTCTCCAAAAAATGCTGTTCTGAATCTGTTGTAGAACATTCTCCTAGATTCATAATGTCTTAGAAACCCCCCCCCCTTCACACTGCTCTGTAATTTTCTCTTTTATTCACACTGGTTTAGAAGGTTCTCCTTGATTCATAGTCTGAGAAAGTTCTCCTCCAGCCACAAGGGCTGGCTGGTGGTCTGGTGGTTGCCCCTGTGATCAGAAGGTCATGGGTTCAAATCCCCCAGGACTACCAGTGGCACCACTGAAGTACCCTTGAGCAAGGCACCACCCCACACCCTGCTCTCTGGGCACTGCCCACTGCTTCACTTGGTGAATGGTAAATGCAGAGAAAGAATTTCACATTGTTCACGCCATGTGTTGAGGTGACAGATAGTCACTTTACATATTGTTCTATACTGTACCATTCACACTGCTCTAGAATGTCCTCATCCCTTCATGCTGGTCTAAAATGTCCTCCTCCAATCATATATTTCTAGAAAGTTACTTTCCGGATTTACACTACTCTAGATCTCTCTCCTCCATTCACACTGTATGGGGTATTTAACCTGTTCTAGATTGTTCACCCCATTCCTGCTGTTCTAGAAGTTTCTCCTAGACTCATGATGTCTTAGAATGTTCCCACACTCTCCTCCACCCACACTGTTCCAGAATTTTCTCCCTTGTTTATGTTGTTCAAGAATGTTCCCTCCCAGTCACTCTGCTCTATAATGCTCTCATCTAACCTCTTCCAGGATGGTCTAGATCTTTATGGGATAGATCTTATGTTACAGGCCAAAAACATGACGACCAATGTTTTCTGTTCTCCTGCAGAGACTCCAGACAGCATCTCCATTAGTTTGGCAAACCATACTGGTCCCATGGTGGAGGGCAGAGAATACCAGTTACTGTGTGAGGTGCAGAACATTGCACCTGTGCAGTACCTCACATTGCGGTGGTACCGAGGACAGACTGAAGTTTACAACCACACCTTTTCAGAGCTGTCTCCTGCTACTCCAGTCCAGGTGTCCTCCACCCTGCTGATCAACCCAGGCAGGGTAGAGGACGGCGCACCATATAGGTGTGAAGCTACACTGGAACTGGGTCCAGAGGGGCCTCAACCCCCACCCAAAGTAAAATCGGAGCCCCTCAGCATTACTGTTCACTGTAAGACCATTCAGACAGCATGTTCCACAAAACACCACCTGAAACTTCAAGTCAGTTCTTTAAATGAAAGTGATAGTGAAATCACTGAATGGAAATTTCCCCCTTACCCCACACACAGGCTTGTCAATCAGCCAAGGGGTTTTCTGTTTTCTTTTTTACTTTTGCACTGTAACTATGAAACTAACAAACCAAGGAATGAAAGTACATAACATCACTTGCACGCTTAAGCCGTCACACACCTCAAGCTGTGTTGGGTTCTTGAGTTATCTCACATAGACTTGCTAATGTGGTTTGTAAGTCTATATGGAATATTGTTAACTAAAAAAAATAACCATAAGTATCTTGTGTAGGTAAAAGAATAGTGGCAGTATGACAGACAGTGGCATACACTATATTAACAAATTTGCTTTACTTAACAACTTGAAGTCTTTGAGGCAAGTTTGATGTCCATGTTTGTAGGATCTTTTTTTTATTTCATTGTAGGATTTTTTTAAATTTAACTTTCAGACCCACCTGAAGCGTTCAGCCCAGAGCAGGAGGTGCTGGAGCTCATTGATGGTGAGGACATTTTCCTTAATTGTTCAGCAGGAGGAAACCCACCACCTACATACAGCTGGAGCTCCTCAAACCTGCAAGACACTGATGAAAATCAGCCACTCCGCAGAGCTCCTTCCTTGGGGACGTATACCTGTACTGCCTCTAACATGCTGGGTAAATCCAGCAAGAAGTTCATTGTTAAGCCCAAAACCAAAGGTGAGATTAAAACAGTGTTGGACATATTGAACCCCCTGCTACAGTGAAAGAGAACAACTGAATATATATTGCTATCATATTTTAGAGTTTTTTGATTTCTCAATGTGAGCAGAGAAAAAATGGTAATCTCACTTAGTCAGTAGAGCCAGTTCTGATTCTGAACGCATTCATATGCAAAAGTTTGAACATTCCTGGTCAAATCACATGTTTTATTGATTTTGTTTGATGTTGTTTAAGAACAGATACAGGGAATGCAAATGTATTTTTCTGAAAATTTTAGTGTACATATTGGAAGAGAGTTTAATATACTGTAAAAAATAATACTATGTTCTATGTGTTACCATGTGCAGAAATCTGTTCTCTGTACTGGATATGTGCTGTTTTTCACTTAAAGGAGCAAAACATGCAATGTGCCAAAGGGTGTCCAAACTTTTGCATGCAAAAATATTACTTTGATTTGAAACTGCAAGGACTGCAATTATTACGATTTATTTATTAATTTATTCAGTCTCTACTTTTAATTCCCATTACACCTGGATCAAGTAATTTCTGCAGCTCCTCATTATCTGGCCCGTGGTTCTTTAGCAATTCAGAAATAAGTACCTGTGTTTGTGTGTGTGTGTTCGTGTTCATGTGTGTGTTTATTTTAACTGTTGCTTCCAGGAAAGAAATTGCTTTGACAGACTCTGTATGACGTTTTAACAAAGTAAACCCGATAGCAGGAAATCATGAATCTTTTCTTTTCACAGGTGTTTAATTTCACAGATCTTTCATACATTTAAATGGGATGCACATGGGGTAATGTCTATGAATTTTGATTTAATACAAGTCAACAGTAATTACTGAGCTGAGTGTCCTCTAAGATGTCCTCAACATTCTCCAAACGACATTTTGGTCTTTCAGGTGTGACGGCAACACTAAGAGAACCACTGGACAAGCCACGGCTCTGCATATGTTTCACATGTAAAACTATTTCCTCTCTAATTGTTTGTGCATGAGTACTCCTAACAGTGTATACTATATGTATGTTAGTTGAAGTTTGAATGTCTTCAAGCGTTTTAACATGAAATTAATTGAACACATGCGTATATCACAGCAAAGTAGAATAATAAAGTACGGAAATGTCTCACCAACATGCTTAAGTGTATGTAGTGATTTTTTTGAATACACTAATGAAGGATTTGTTTTTTTCATAGTGTTTTTAGGTTTATTGTAGGTTTTCCGTTTGTTGTAGGTTTTTCTTTGCTTGGGGTTGCACAAAAGTTAATTGTCCTTTTCAAGTTCACTGTCCTTTCAACAGTGCTGAGTGCATATACTTTTCAGTTCTTGATTTTTGGTTAGAAGTGCTTTCACATTAGAGAAAAAGGCAGCCCATGGCCATTACAGTTTTTCTAAAATGCTAAAACACAAAAGCCAATCCTCTAAACCAAATGACCAGTTGTCTAAACACATTTACTAAATCTAGCCATCA
>JBBIGA010125124.1:0-24524 GCA_037576975.1 Alestes dentex | reverse complement strand
TGAAAACGGAACAGAGGGCAGAATTTATGTACAAATAATGTAACGAATTTCATGATGTAGGCCTAAATGAGCTTCCCGTTTGAAAGACTAGCAGCCGCCACTGATCTGAAGGCAGCATCCCGGGCTTTCAGCTCCCTCCAGACCTCAGCAGATATCCAGGGTTTCTGGTTGGCTCTTGAAGTCACTCTCTTGAAGATAGTAACATCCTCAGTGCACTTGGTGATGTAGCCTGTTACCGCTACTGTGTACTCCTCCATGTCGATGTGGCCCCCGTGAGTAGCAGCCTCTCTGAGCATTGACCAGTCTGTGCACTCAAAACACACTCTGATATCTCTGGACTGGTGTTGATGGATGGATGGATGGATGGATGGATGGATGGGTATGTGGATGAATAGATGGTTGGTGGATGGATGGACAGCTGGATGAATTGATGGATGGAGGGAGGAGTGAATTAATTAGGGATAGATGGCTTAGTGCTTTGGCGGCAAGGTGGAGCAGGGGTTGCCGCACAGCAAGAAGGTCCTGGGTTTGAATCCCGGGTTGGGTGCAGGGTCTTTATGTGTGGAGTTTGCATGTTCTCCCCATGACTGCGTGGGTTACCCACAGGAGCTCCGGTTTCCTCCCCGCCACCAAAAACACGCATGCATTGGGGATAGGTCAATTGAACACACTAAATTGCCCCACTGATTTAATGACCAGGGTGGCATTCATGAAGTGGTCAAGTTTATTACAAATTTATAATAATAATCTCATTTGTAATTTTGTCACAGAACAGAGCAGTATAGACCCGCCCTACAATCAAAGTTGGACGTAACTAAAGTCAGCAAAGACAGGAAATGTGTTTAAAATTAAAATTAACTCTTTAAAATTAAAATTACTTGCAGGCCTGCTCTCAACTGATCTCAGTACTACAGTTTCACTGTTGAGCAAGACTGGCCAGCATATGAATCACCATGTATACACACTCCCTGCCCCAAACACAAATGTTCATTTTAATCCGTCTTCGCCTCAGTATCACCATCTCCCAATCCCTGTACGCCCCCCTCCCACACTCAGGCTAACAAGTAGAAACACATGTCAAAATGGTGCAATTCTGCTAACCCCCTACTCCCACATTCAGCTAAAATAACCCAGGGGATATTTCTAGAAACAGCACTTCCTGTTCTCATGACTTTAAGCTCAGTACTTAAATCACTGTTTTCTAAACAGAGAGTCATGACTTATATTGTCTGCCCTGCTGGTGTGGCTGTGTGTACTGTACTGACCTGCAATCAGTACAGTAAAGACATCTCCATGTTTCTGCTGTAGTCGCTTTAGAAACTGATGGGAATCTTTCCTGAATTCCAGAGCTTTTCCCAGAAATGGGATCCATCCTTTAATAAGTGGGGGCTCCCCCTCTCTCCTACAAAACACACACACACTTGCATTACCAAAATGATGCGTTAATTGATAACACACTTGTTTATGTTACATGTATTTAACCTGTTATGTTTTATTAACAATGATATTTAATGAACCCATTCCAAGACATTCAGTCCCCCTCCTCGGTTGAGTAAGACTGGTTTCAGTATTACTTTGTCAGAAATATAATGAGTGTATTGAACAATGAGCCAAATCTTGAGCGGAGTGTGTTGCAAAAAATACTTGTACATCTTTGGAAATTAATGCAGAATGATTATAATGACAAAAACTAAAATAAGCATAGTTTCTCACAAGGCGAAACGAGATTCCTGCCAGTGTTCTGTAAAAAATACATTTCTCTCTCTATATATATATATCGTTGTGTGTATATATATATATACACACACACACAGTTAAGTTACGGGATTAAAAAAGAAGTTGTGCTCTAGCTCTTGAAATTCCAAGCAGACCTCATTTCAGTATAGATGGGATGTAAAATATTAATGAAGAAAAAAGATAAAATTGAGTAAGAACTGGGTACAATTCCTTGCAATTAGTATGGATGAGCAGGCAAATCTTTATTGATCCAAAGGAAAAACTGCATTATTACAGCAGCAGGAACATAAGACACAATTACAAACACTCCATTAAAAGGATAAATATATATACATATGAAGGGCAGGAGTCTCAAACCTGTCCAGAAAGGGCTGCTGTGGGTGCAGGATTTCGTTCCAACCAAGCAGGAGGCACACCTGATTCCACCTCTGTAATCAGTTGGTCTTGGTTTTCAGTTACTCAGGTGTGGCTTGTTCTTGGTTGGAACGAAAACCTGCACCCACAGCAGCCCTTTGGTGAAGGGGCTGAATCTTTAAATATTTTACACACTTTACATTTGTGCGAAAACATTACCCGGGCTGTCTGGGAATTTTTGGACAAAAAGAAAGTGAAACAAGCTATGACTAGCACAAATAAAAATCGATCTGGGTGTAGATGCGGGCCATTAATGATACATTGAGTGAATGTGACTTTTTTATTCTCATTCCTGTAACCTGCGGCTGTGAATTGTCTGAGAAGACAGTGTGTGCTCGGTTTCCCAGAGTGAAACCTCCCAAGATTCAATTTTTAGGACTGGGCCAAGGGAAATGGGTCAACAAACCAAGACCCAACAAACAAGGTCACCATGGCTGCCTCACCAGGCCACAGGGGCTTTATAGTTAACCATATCGTAAAAAAGGCTCAGTTCCAAACACTGTCACTTACATTCCTAATCTAGGTCTGTAGTGAGTCTTTACTGAAAAACCTTCCATCCAGCCAGAACCAGGCCTTAGGGGAATCACCCTGATGAACTTTACCAATAAACTACACTGCATTACGATCTACAAAATCACGCCACTAAAGAACTACCTTTGCTTCCCTAAAGATGTTTCAGTGGATCGTTCTCCAAAGGAGCTGTCGAATGTTTTCAAATCTAAGTCAAATCTAAGCCAGAATATTTTTTTCATCTTTAATTTTAAGGATTCAAGAAAAGATGGTGGTGAACTTCTGCGCTGCATGAAACATCAACATTTCATTACTGTGCTTTTTTATCTGGTTTTAGTGTAAATGAACCATAACTGTATGCAGATGTGCAGCAAAGCTTGCCTTTCAAAGGTAACAAAAATCTGTGAGGTCAAAATCATAAAACCAACTTTTACAACTAAAAGACTGCACTCCATGGAAGACTTTACTGCAGGATTTGTTCTCAACAATTTCACACACACATTTCTTTACCAAATACAAGTTTCTCAGAGCTCTATGCAGCAGCTCTCAGTTTAGCTTTGGGTAAAACAATGGCATCCTGTAGACATTCTGGAGATGAGCATCAGGCAGCTTGCACATGAGAGGATGCTAGAAGGACTGTGACGTGGATACACTAAAAGACTAAAATTGAGCAATATTACATTCTTATCTCAAAACTTAATTTGAGCGGGAAGGCTTTTAAAATCACTTCTTTTTTAGCTCACACACAAAAAAGACAGAACAATGTCCTATGTAACATTAAGTTAATTATTAGCCAAAACCATGACCTGTCTGTGGTCAACGGTAAGAGATAAGAGCAATCTTGACCTACTTAGTCCCAGCACTGTTACAATGCAAAGCAATGTAGTTTAGGCTGAAATTTTTAATCGAGATTAATCGCACTGTTATATGCAAAATCCAATAATTACTTAAAAAGTAGTGTATTGCGCACTTTTATTTTAAACTTTTAGGTAAATAATGTGTTCATGCGATAATAACGCATTAACTTGCCCAGTCCTAGATGAAATATATGTTGATATTTCACCTTTACGGTGTGCTGTAAGGTGATTCAGCACCTCTTATCACTCACTGATAATGTCCAGCTCGAATGGGGCAGCTGGAAAGATAAAGATACTGCTCATGTTGGTAATCTTTTAATTACTGCCCTTATCTACTCATTTTTAACCCAAAGCACAGGTAAGTATAAAATGATTTTGTTGCACTTTATTGCACGTTTTGATGCATTTGATTTTAATGTCACTGATTCAAAAGCTACTGTGTGCCAATAACGACCACTTCGCATCTAAAGATGCAGACACATCTGCAATGGCATTCAGGGGTATAAGGGATAGGCAAATTTATAGAGTATAATAAATTTTACAAACTCTATTGTGATATTTAGAATATTCCCAGCCTTGCTGGTTTGGGTCAGAATTTGATACCATAAACGGGGCTTCTTATTTTATAAAAGTAACTCAAGACACATTTCTCTAATAATAAAACTAACGACTATATTAGTAATCAAGGAATCTGGCGATTACTTTGATATAAATCATACATTTTCATGCAATTTATTACTGCAAACAATTAAATGTTACTTCAAATGCAAAAAGTGTGTACACACATGCACAGTGGAGAGATCCTGCTAGTATGGGTTTACACCAAGCAATTTGGGCTCTAATAACGCTCCCCTGTGGTGGATGTTCAGACCGAAAACGGCTTTATAATGACCCTGTTTATTATTTAAATTCCAAGGAAATCATGATGCAGCTTCATACATTTCAATAAATTATTTTAAATAGAGGAATCGGTCAAAATTGACTTATCCTGACTGCCTTGATATTCACAATAAAGTCTGAGCAAAACACCCCCACCCCCCTCAGAAAGTGAGGTAACTGGTTTCCTATTCATTTAAAGCTACAGCACCAATAAATAAATAAAATACAGAAAATATTGCCAGTCCGTATTCATGGCCACTGTGATGAACCAAAAAACACCTTAAGCACCATCTCTTGAATACAGTCTTTATTCTATGTTTCTTTGACAACCTGAACTTGAATTTGACCAAAAAAAAAAAAAGTGGGAAAAATATATATTATTTGCTCATGTTTACTGGTCATAAAGCATTGGATAAATGCTCTGGTAAAATAATTAAATTAATACACAAATAAATAAATGATCAAATCTCTTTTTTGTAACCATCAGAATCATCAGGTCTGCCCTGCTCCAACACAATGGGCTTTATTTACCAAAACCAAGTCAGCAGCAGCGATTTATTTCATGTAAACTCACCTCCTCCTCCCGAGCAGCGTGTGGAGCGAGAGAAGGGACGCGATGCAAAGAAACACGATCAACAAAATCTCCAACATGTCCACTATTTTCAGAGAACTGGACTCAGGGCTTCGGACGTGAGGCACCAACTTTTCACATCAAGGGGACAGACCAGGCGCCCCGTGAACTGGAGTCATGGGTTCTTCTCGTCGCAGCGTGTGTGTGTGAAACAGAGAGCAATCTCACCTCCTTGAGCGTCTGTAATTTAATTGTGGACCTTCTGAACAAATCGGACCCACTTCAGCCTGCCGAGGGTTGTTCGTCTAGCGCATGCGCACTGCAGCTCCACATTCAACAGCAACTGTTGTTTCCTAGGGTTTATTTTAGCAACTTGTATACAGTATCAGAAAGTAGGGATGCACCGACGCCACGTTTTCCTTCGCATTACGGATTCTCAGGTGTCGGACGATACAGAGTAACGATATCAATGTAATTACCCGAGAAGTACCTATAAATGATGATACACCATATGGACAAAAATATTAGGACACTCCTGTTTTGCAGGATTTAGGCTAGGTCCCTTACTTCTTAATGCTTAAGCATTTTAGGTAACGCAACACTTTTGGGGTTGGGGAAGGTTCATTTCTATTCCAGCGTGACTTTGCCCCAGTGCACAAAGCGAGGTCCATAAAGACATGCTTGGATGAGTTTGGTGTGGAAGAACTGGCCCGCACAGAGCCCATTCTAAAATCTTGTGGAAAGCTTTCCAAGAAGAGTGGAAGCTGTTGTAGCAGCAAAGGGGAGACCAACTCCATATTAAAATATATCTGTTTGGCTTTGGAAAACAATGCTCCTGCCTCTCTCATTTCTCTTTCCCCCAGGCAGTGTGTGCACAAAGCTGTTGCTCAGTTGCATAAAGGAGCCTCTGTTAGGGTGTTCTTGACTGCAGTCTGGACCCACCCATATCCTTCATCTTCTCTTCCACCTTCATTATGGGTCAGCCCTAATTCGGCGTTGTGTTCAGAGACTAAAAAGACCACTGTGCGTCAATACACACTTTAAAAGTGTTCACATTACACAGTTCAGATAATTTAACTGAACCACCCTGAGAGCAGGTGGTTTCACACACAGGCAGAGGACAGAAAAACACCCATCAGACCTTTTTTTTTAATAACCAGGATGTACAGTGCCTTACAAAAGTATTCACCCCCTTGGCTTTTTACCTATTTTGTTACAATCCAACCTGTAATTTAAATATTTTAACCTTATTTTATGTGATCAAAGTCTTAAGTTGGTGAAGTGAAATGAGAAATGAAAAAAATATATATAAAAAGAATAAAAAAAACTGAAAATGGGCATGTGCATATGCATTCATCCCCTAGGCAAGAGGCAGCACACCATGAAGACCAGGGTTGGGCTGTAAAAAAATATCCAAATCTTTGATGATCCTCCGGAGCACCATCAAATCCATCATCTTCAAATGGAAAGAACATGGTACCACAACAAACCTGCCAAGAGAGGGCCGCCCACCAAAACTCACAGATCGGGCAAGGAGGGCATTAATCAGAGAGGCAGCACCGAGACCAAAGGTAACCCTGAAGGAGTTGCAGAGCTTCACAGCAGAGACTGGAGTATCTGTCTATAGGACTACAATAAGCCATATGCTCCATAGAGCTGGCCTATATGGAAAAGTGGCCAGAAAAAAAGCCATTACTTACCACAGTTATGCATGCTGAAGTTTTCTGGGGGTTTTTTAATCCTATTTGTTGTTTGCTTCACAAATTAAAAAAAATCTTCAAAGTTGTAGGCATGTTCTGTAAATGAAATGGTGCAAACACTCAATCATTTTAATTCCAGGTTGTGGGGCAACAAAACATGAAAAATGCCAAGGAGGTGAATACTTTTGCAGGCCACTGTATGGCCAAGGTCCAAGGCTGCTACTGGAGACCTGGCACTCTGCCATGATTGCTATTTGCTCAATGCCTTAAAATCTGCAAGAGGGAGTGGCAGGTGGAGTGTTGCGGGTCTAGGCAATGTTTCTCAACACTCCGCATAAAGTGCTCCACCGAATGCCACAGGAAATCCTTCCTTTCCACCGCCATCAGACTCTTATCACTCTCAATAGCCTGATGCTACTTTGTCTTATCGGGTTTAAATCATTATCATTGTGTATCACTATGTGCATTATTATCTTACCATTATGTGCAGTAATCTAATATGTGCAATATCGAGCAGTGTTCTTATGGGGTGCTGAAACATTATCATTATGTGCAATATCTTATGTGCAAAAAAAATGTGTGTCTTACCATGTAACTAGCACAACCTGTTTTACTTACAATATTACTTACATGTTACTTATCTCTACTACTACTTATCTCAATATTACTTAAATACTACTGATCTCTACTACATGCAGTACTATACTCCTAACCACCATTTGTGGTGTTAGGAATTTTTTTTAACTGTAAGTTATTTATCTATAGTATATATACCCAGCATTTGTGTATATTAGGTATTTCAAATTGAAGTTTTTCTTCAGATTTCTATTGGATTTATTTACAGTTTATGTCTTAAATTGCTCTTGTCTTTGTGTCTCTGTGCAGTTGTAACAAAAGCATTTCTTCAAGGATCAATAAAGTTCTATGGTTCTGATGGGTGGTTGGTAGGGGCTGAGGTCTTTCAAAAAAGGAGCAATTCTTCTGGAGCAATTCTTATATGAAAACAGATTTCTTCCTTTTTTTAATGGTTTGACAAATGTTTTTGACCATTTTATTGAATACTTAAAATTTTTGCATTTGTATAGTGTACAACTTTATATTACACTGCTATGTTGCATAGGTTTATTCTACTGGTTATGCTACTTATACTTTCTTCTCTTGTTCTGTCCACTTTGCTGCTGTAACAGTGCAAATGTCTAATTTTGTGGGACTAATGAAAAGTTATCTTATGTTAAACCTTAGTATCATTATGTTTTCTAGAAGAGGTCAAGTGCTAAGATTAAGTGGATGAAGAATGGGGGCACATTTTCTTATATATTAATTTTTTTTTACCATCCTGCTGTGCCTTCTTCTGCATTGTTTTCATCCAGTAGGGGCAATATAGTGCATTTGACTGGATGCAAACAATTTCTTGCCTCGCCACATGATTGTGCACCATAGCTGCCAGTCAGATTTCAGATCATCTAAAATTGGTCTGGTGGTAAGTTCAGTTCATTAATTTAACCATGCAACAGCCAATTCAAGACTAGTGTTCTCAGCAGTGTTGAAGTCAGAATGAAAACTAAGTGTCCTCACAGTTTAGGGAACTGAGGGACTTGGAATGAAGCCTGCGGTAGGAGTTATGATGTGAAATAATAGAATTTATGAAGGATTCTGCTGAAATCAACAAACTAATAGCCAACAGTATCAGGGTCACAATAATAATAAAAAAAAAGACAATTGTATTTCCTGTATTTTTGCAATAAAGCTTTAAGTAGATTCTTTAGATTTACTAAAAAGGAAAAATAGAAATATTGACAAAAGTTCTTTTTACAACCATGAAAAGGAAGCAAGGCTGAAAGTGTTCTCTTTTTTGTGTACAGCGTGTCATGAGATTAACATCTGATAAATAAATCTCCTGGCGGCACAAAACAAACTATAAATGGTCCTGGAACAACAGCACCATGTTTCTGAACTATGTTTGAATACTGCAATAGGAAACAAGCGGCAAATATTTTTGGGGGGGTAAACTTGTATCTTTGCCAATACTTTTGTTGTATTTGCTATCTTTCTAGAGGGTGCACAAAGCTAAAACTGGATACAGAAAATCCAAATGAGAGGGAGTAACATCCCCCCAATTCTTTCTCGGCCAAAATGACAGAAGGCTACTGAAATTTTTAGTGCTAGTTCTGAGAACATCATCTCACAACTCACAGTGTATGAGTATAGTGTAAAGGTATCATTTCTGTCACTCATGAACATCCCAAAGCACACAGTGTGAAACTGTGCTCTGCATTTAACCCATTCACCTGGTGAAACAGTGGGCAGCCAGCGACGCAACACCCGGGGAGCAGCATGTGGGGAGACTAAAAAGACCAAGTGGTGCCATCAACAGTCCTGAGATTCGAACCCAGGACCTTACAATCACAGGGCCAACTTCCTAATTACCACACTACCAACAGCCCCAGCTGTGAACCAGTCAGAGTACTCATACTAACCACTGCCAAAAGCGCATACAATGGTCAGCTAAATTGGACCTTAGAGAAACTGAAGTAGGCCTCCTGGTCCAATGAGTCCCATTTTCTTTTACATTACATGTAAAGTCAAGAACATGTGAGCCGTTTACCTGGGGAACTAATGACACCAAGATGCACTGAGGAAAGACAAGCTGGTGGTAGGATCATGATGCTCTGAGCAATGTTCTGTTGGTAAAGAATGGGTCCAGACATTAACGTGGAGGACCAACAGCAACAGCAAGTGGCCATAATACTTTTCAAGATTCAAGATGCTTTATTTGTCACACACATAGTACATAGTATGCATACTAGTACAGCACGCAGTGAAATGTATCCTGAACCACTCCTTTTTATGACTGAGCAAACATAAAGGGTCAGTTTCCCGGACAGGCATTAAGCCTAGTCCTGGATTAAGTAGTGCTGTGAATGGAGATTTTCCATTGAAAAGGAAAGGGTAGTCCAAGACTAGACTTAATACCTGTCTGGGAAACCAACCCTATAAGTACAATTTTAAATTAAACACAAATCTGGAAATTTCTAAAATAAATTTCATCAAATAAAAAAGCAGCACTTTGACAGATTTACATATGTACAATGTGTAAGTGGGATGTTAAAGTGCACTGTGCCATGTTAGCACAGCAATGTAAACAGAGTGATGGAAACAGAGCAATGTAAACAGAGTGTCTAGAGTAAACAGAGTAATGTGAGTAGAGTGACCAGAGTAATGCAAACAGAGTAGTGTAGCAGCATGTACAGTGTAGCAACATGTGATGTAATACTAAATCATGAAGACAGATATGAAATATGACAATGACTATGACATGAGGTGCTGTATCAGTCCCTAAAGGTAACGCTATGAGGGGAGGAGGGGCATTTTCTGATTTAGGACTCGAATGGCTTGAGGATAGAAGCTCCTCTTGAGTCTCTCTGTTTTGGCCATGACCGTACGGAACCTTCTGCCGGATTGCAGAAGCTGAAACAGTCCATGTCAGGTCTGGACACCGACCTACTTGAAGGACAGCACCCTTTCCACTGGAGCTCCATTGATGAAGAGGGGCTTGTAGTCTCACTGCTGTCTTCTTCTGAAGTCCACCACCAGCTCCTTGGTCTTGCAGACGTTCAGCTGGAGGCAGTTGTCCTGAAACCACAATGCCAGGTTCTTCACCTCGTCCATGTAGGCCACCTCATCATTGTTGGAAATGAGGCCCAACACCATCGTGTCATCAGCAAACTCCACAAAAAATTGAGTAGAGCTGTAATACTTGGATCCTTTTTAGGATTCGGCTTCCTCTGAGTCACTCACTAAACTGATCCGGATGTGTGAGTCACTTGAGTCACTTGAGTCAGTATTGGAAGTTAACCGGCGGATTTACTCGGCCAATGTGCTTTAGGAGCGCTAACCCGCTCTCTGAGCGATTCAGATTCGGCTATATGTTTTCGGCTGTAAAGGAAGTTAACGGGTGGATTCACTCGACTCTGGTATGTGCTACAGGAGTGCTAACCCGTCTGTGAGCGATTCAGATTCGCCTGCAGGGCTATTTTCGGCTGTGACTGACACAAGGACTCCACTAGGAGGATTCAACTTTGCAGGAAGTTTGTAGGATTGTAGGTTCGTAGGATATACCTCATTATAAGATGTATTTATGTGACGGAGTTTACAATTTAGACATGGTGTAGGTAAGACTCAAAGGATTCGGTTCAATGGAGACCTCAGATTCGTGACTCATGAGTTTTTTAATGGATCCGGGTGATTCACCCGGGTGAGTCATGAATCACACAGTTCTACTGTTGTGATCCCTCAGCTTTGTGAACAGTCTACCGAGCACTACTGTGTTGAACGCTGAACTGTAGTCCTCAAAACGGGCGTAGAACTCGTTCAGCTCGTTGGCGAATGCAGAGTCGGCGCTGGTCGTCGTAGTCTCCTTGGCTTTGTAGTCGGTTTCGCAGTCCTTGCCACTTGCTCCGTGTGTCGTCCTGTCGATTGAGACTCCACGCGCTCCCGACACCGGCGTTTGGCGTCTCTCACCACGTGCCGAACTCCGTATGACGCCACTTTGTAGCCGCTCAAATCGCCGGTGGCAAGACCAGCGTTTTAAGTGGCGGTCCTGGCGTTCACCACGATCGATCTGTCCATTCACGGTATCTAGGTCAGGAATGACTCTTAGCATAGGGATGATCTCCTTCGCTAGCATGCTAACAAAGCTAACTGCTACCGCCGTAAACTCGTTGATGCATGACTAGAATATGTCCCAGTCTATGTCATCACATTTTGTTCATGGGTGTACAGTACTGTGCAAAAGTCTTGAGAAAATTAATCTGAGAAAATTCAGTTCAATTACTCTTTACTTATATAGCGCAGTTTACAACCAAAGTTGTCACAAAGCAGCTTTACATAGTCCAGGTCCGAGCCCCTAGTGAGCAAGTAAAAGGCAACATTATATAAAGCTATGCTGAGCAGACTAACATTACAAGAACAAATAATTCAGTGTGTCTGTTAGATTGAATGTTTATTTGCATTCATTCTGTTATATTCTGTATCTGATATGTAAAACATACTGCGAAGTTTATATACTTTTGCTCAGTACACTATATCATTTTTATTGTTAAAAAACATTCCAAAACAGTGTCTTATTTTGACACTGAGGCAAAAAATACCAAACACTTCATTCACCAGCAAATGAAGAAAACTGTAACCACAATATTATTACTTTTAATGGGTAAAAATAAAGTTTATAAATAACACAATGCCACCACTTTAAAAAAAGAATGGCTTTAAAGTGAGCAGTTTAAAGTTTCACTTTCACAGAATAAAAACAAAGATGACACACAATTTGAGAGAATTTGCTCTCCAAAAACTGAATTCAGCAATAGAAAGACATTTTCTTTTACAATGTATAAAAAGAAAGACAGCAGTAAAATCTTTCATTAAGGTGTGTATGGGCCACAGTTATTGTGATGACTTTTTAACAATACATGTGTGTTTACAGAAAAGGATTTGCTAGCAAAAATTTGTTAGCATTCAGGGGAACTGATACTTTTCCAAGGGATTCAACTCAGTGTTAGTGTACGTAAATGAGTGCTCTGTGTTCTCTGTGGGACTTTTTTTTTTGAATATTTTTCCCAGCACTGGTGTGTGTGTTTTTTTTTATTATTCTTAGCCTACTCTTGCTTGTTGTAAATAATGCAATATGCACAAGAATATTAGATATATTTTTTCTGTAAGGAAATCAGTCATTTAACTTTGGTCTGAGGATCAAATGAAAAATGGTTTCACCTCTAAATCATATAAGCAATGCAACATACGCAATTTAAACCATCAAATTTGAGCCTCCAAATCATATTTTCTTAGATATTTAGCAATGCCTTATCAAATCCAGGTGGATCATGCTGGTCCTTCCCCAAAGGCTGACAATTACACTGGTCAATCTTTAGGAGTGATTAATCACCATATTTTAGTTATTGCAACTGGGGTATATTGTCATTCTATGATTATGTTGTACAAACTGCATATTACATACTTTAATTATGCGCATGTCAGAGGCCCCACAGTCATTGTTAAAGTCGATCTAATGAGTGGCGACCCAGTGAGAATGAAAGAATAACATTCATACTCTGGCTGTAGGACGGTTCTTTGCTATGCATCACTAGCTCCACTCGTGGAATGGAAATACACTATATGTACAAAAGTATTGGGACACATCTGTTTTTCAGGGCTTGGGCTAGGCCCCTTACTTTCAGTGAAGGGCAAACTTAATGCTTCAGCATATCAAGATATTTTGGATAACACCATGCTTCCAACTTTGTGGGCACAGTCTGGAGAAGACCCTTTTCTATTCCAGCATGACTGTGACCCAGTGTACAAAGATGTAGTGTAAAGTTCCTGTTGGTGTGATAGTACTTTTGTCCATATAGTGTAGCTGCTGGAAAGCCAGAATCATACAGGATGCCTAACCAGGGGCACCAGGGAATCATGCAGGAAACCTCCAAGCCATGCCAAGAGCAGTATGCGCCCTAGATGCCCAAGCTAGTGGATGCAACCGGAATAATTAGCCGCAACTGTCACGGGTGGGAAGGAGTAGGGCTGCTTTGGGAAAGCCATATAAACTTAAAAGGAACCCCAGCTAGTAGACAATGTGTAAACTTCACATGCTATATCTTGCTATTAACATGTTTTTAAAAATACACTAAATAATTGAGTTTTTTGACAATTGGATGTTGCCATACAGTGCACGTTTGCTAGATAGCGTGACACGGTTGCACTTGAATAAGAATAATAAAAAATAACAGTACATGTGCCTCAAAACATGAAAGTTTCCACCACAAATGGCAAGTCTGAACTATTCCGCAGGGCTTGTTGTCTCAGACTGAACGCTGCACAGACAGCAGGTACCTTCAAGCCTGCATTGTTGTTTTCTTGTTGTGGAAAGGTACATGTAATATGATGCCTTTTTAACGTCAATGTCAACCTCAGAGGCTCATTTAATCAGATTAAACATAATATAACCTAGACAAGTTAAAGCAGTTGTTGTGTCAGACTAATTCATCTGTGATAAAGGACTAATCTGATTTTGTATTGAGCATCTGAGTGATTCCCTACAGAAAATCTCATGATTGTGATTTGATTGTGATTTGCACTGTGGCTATTAAGACAGAGTGGAATTTAAAATGTACATACAAACACAAACCAATTCATATGTTAAGAAAGAGTCCATGAAAAAGACCCAGTGTATATATATTCGTGCTTTGCAAAAGAATTCAAACCCTTTGAAATTTGGCAACATTCCGTGTATAACAAGCAATTTGGTGTGAACTCATGCTCTTACACCACATCTTGAAAGTTAAAACAAGTTTTTGTGACAAAAATAGAACTTTCAAGGGGGCTGAATACCTTCGCAAGTATGTGTGTGTGTAAGCGTGCTTGTGTTTGACGCAGTAGACTGCCCCAAGGTCACCAAGAAAAGGTAACCGCTGAAATGTTGTGAGCATAAAGTGGTCACCCCTGGAACATTCTGACCAGAAAGTAGTGATTGCAGGAGTGTTCAGAACAGGATGTGATCACCAGTAAAATGATCTGGAGAGGAAGTTTGCAGCAGAAGCCAGCCATCCAGTACTTTCACAGGCAGAGCCCACCCGGCTCAGAACCTTCTCTTTCTCAACGCTTGGACTGTCGTCCTCTGAAAGGTACTCTGGGAGGTTCATGCACACTGACAGACTATCTTCGTCCTCCCTGTCCTCCTGGAATGGAATCAGCACCTACCGGACACAAGCACAAACTTTGAAATTAGACTAGCATGTTTAGTGATGCCAGTAGAGATGCAGTTGGTTCAAAATAATAGAATTTGCATGTACATTTTTGCCTAGTGCCTGTGAAAGTAAGGAAAAAGCTGTGGGAGGTCTGTAAGCACATGGGCTCCCATAACTTGATGAAGAATAAGTCAGTGTTCAAAACCCATTTAAACTAGCAACATTCTCTGGATAACAAAAGATTCATATCTTCCAATCAGCATTTTTGGTGTGAAACTCATCTTCCCTTACACTACATCTTTAAAGTTAAAACAAGATTTGTAGGTAGCAGGGGGAGAATAGAGTCTGTATCATGATAGAGATACCTACACTGTATGGATGAAAGTATTAGGAAGCCTGACCATTCTACCAACAAAGACTTTAACGACATTACATTCAAATACATAGACTTTAATATGGAGTTGGTCCCACCCTTGCAGCACTAACAGCTCAAAGGTGTTGGATGGGGTTGAGGTTCATCCCAAAGGTGTTGGAAGGGGTTGAGGTCAGGTCTCTGTGCGGGCCAGTCAAGTTATTCTACACCGAACTCATCCAATGATCTCTTTATGGACCTTACTTTATGCACCCCAAAGTTGGAAGCACGGACAAAAGTATTCGGACAAATTTATTTTTCAGGGTTTGTGCAACGCCCCTTACTTCCAGTGAAGGGAAATCTTAACGCTTCAGCATACCAAGACATTTTGGAAAATGCCATGCTTCCAACTTTGGGGAACAACTTGACTGGCCTGCACAGAGCCCTGACCTTAACCCCATCCCTCTACTAAACGAATGGGCACAAATCCCCACAGGAATACCAAAATTTTGTGGAAAATCTTCCAGGAAGAGTGGAAGCAGTTATAGCTGCAAAGGTGCCACGTACTGGCTAGGTTCGTCTAGGCAGGAGGCACACATGCAGACTTTCATGACTTCTTTTGCTTTCTTTATTGATAATCAGTATAAAGTAAACGGCATGATGGCCGAAACACAAACATAAAAGGAGCGTCTAGGGCAGGCCCCCCTCTGTCATAGCCTTCCGCGGGGGTCCCCTCCAAGGTGGCTCCCCTATAGCGCCCCCCCCAAAAAATACTTGGGGGAAAGTCCCGTCCGCCCAAAAGACGCGCCCCTGGGGCGTCAGGCGGTCTAGGACCCGTGCCATGTCGGGAGCCGGGGCCTCAGGACCGGGTGCCACGGCGGGAGCTGGGGCCTCAGGAACTGGAGCGGTAGCCGGGGCCTCAGGAAATGGAGCGGATGCCACAACGGGAGCCGGTGCCTCATGAACTGGAACCGGTGCCACGGCAGGAGCCGGGGCCTCAGGGGCTGGAGCCTCTGGAGTGCAGCGGGCTGGAGCCTCTGGAATGCTGCGGGCTGGAACCTCTGGAGTGCTGCGGGCTGGATCCTCTGGAGTGCAGTGGGCTGAGCCTCGAGTGTAGCAGGCTGGGGATTCAGGGACAGGTGCCGGGGCCAGAGCCACGGCTTCAGGGACAGGTGCCGGGGCCAGAGCCACGTCTTGAGAGACAGGAGCCTCAGGGACTGGAGCCTCAGGAACTAGAACCTCAGGAGTGCAGCTGGCTGGAGTCCCGGAAGTGCAGCTGGCCAGAGCCACTGTAAAGCTGCGGACTGGAGCCACTGAAGAGCTGCGGACTGATACCACTGGGACAGGAGGCTGAAGTTGTCGCGGGGCCGGCGTGGGAGGCTGAAGCCGTCTGGGAGCCGGAACGGGAGGCTGAAGCTTCTGTGAGGCCAGCATGAGGGGCTGTGGTCGTCTTGGGGCTGGCATGGGAGGCAGAGGCTGTTGTGAGGCCGGTGTGGGAAGCCAGAGCCGTCTTGGCACCAGGACTGGAGGTAGAAGCTGCCGTGGGGCCGACGTGGGAAGCCAAAGCCGTCTGGGAGCCGGTACAGGAATTTTTGCTCCTCCACGGGTCTGCAGGTCTACACTACGTGCATGTGGAACCCAGGAATTATCCAGGAGGACAGCGGGGACGCCATGGGCAGCCGATTGGAGGACCTGATCTGGAGGTTTTGCGACCCCTTTCACCTCCATGGCTTCTTAGTCCAATTGGAGACGAAGAGGTCTGCGAACACCTCCGGCGACAAAATCGTTAGTTTGTCCTCCGGTCGGCCACTCCACCCGTAAATCTCCCCTTCGTCCTCCAAGCTAATATACCCCAGCAGCTCCTGTAGGGTGTACCAACTCACTCTGGTCGGTTCGCCCACATGCCAAGGCCAGCATGTCCCACTCACCTGGTTGGCCACAGGTTCCCACAGACCCATGGCAAAGTCTGCTGTGCCACTTTTTAAAGTCCGTTCATCCGTCACATACTGGCTAGGTTCATCTAGGCAGGAGACACACATGCAGACTTTCATGGCTTCTTTTGCTTTCTTTATTGATAATCAGTATAAAGTAAACGGCACGATGGCCAAAACATAAAAGGAGAAACCCACACGAACACAAGTCAAGAAAAGAGTGAGGGTGAACGGACAACTAAGACAACACAAAGCAGGCTTTTAAACTAAAACTAAACATAAAACACAGGTTAATAATTATTACCTCATCCCTGGCCAACCAAGATCTCAGGGATGAGACCACACCCCCAGTCAACACAAAAGTCCCTTTTCCTTAACCCACAGTGGCCTCTAGTGGCCACTGACTGGGGATGTGACAAATGCAATGTCATTAAAGTCAGTGTTGGGGTCATGGGTCAATCTTCCCAGTACTTTTGTCCATAAAGTGTACTTATACCACTTTTTAAAAATTTAACTGTGGTAAAAGAAGTTTACACTCATGCTTTCGACCATCAGACTGTCATTACCCAAAAAGACTTTATCTAATGTTTGCTCCCTCAGTAACAGGGGGCGGACTGCTTAAAGATGCCTTATTCCGCCATCTAGCTCACGGGATCAACATCAGCACTGTTTGTGTGCTGCATATATGTTCTGTTTTGCAATTTTGCAATGAACATGGGAATCAGTTCCCCACCACCACAGCGTTATGCTTCATAGTTTTGGTATTCTCTATTGCTGATACAGATATTGTGTTTAAGTACCAGGTCAACAGTCATATGAGGGTATTAGTGGTGTTGGTGTTTCACCTCATCACCGTTCTCCCCTTTCACCACCTGCTGGGCCTTCAGCACCTTAGTGGAGGAGATCGCAGTACCCAAAGTCTATCCAGAGAGAAGCATTATGTCTGTTACTGTCACTTTAGGTCAGGCAAACTGACCAGCAGACAGCAATAATGAGTCAGATAGAAAATAAAGAAATAAGGGAGCAAATACAGGGAACAAAACTGAACAGTAACAAATTTGCAATTGAGGTGCCAAAAGATCAGCAACAAGTTGGCAAACTTTCATGATTTCGTTAGTGTGTGTATGTGTCACCTCAGCAGTAAGGTCAGATCTGATCCTGACGATGCATCTCTTCACTGCCATCTGGAAAGTGAAGCTGATCACACCTCGAATCCTCAGTAAAGCCTCCTCACAGAGAGATTTGCGCTCCTGCATGCACAAAATATTTGTGTTATTATTATATATATAGTAAACACCTGCTTCAGTCTCTCGTGGATTTTTTCCTGAGAATATATACAGTTACGTTCCAAGAGCACCCGCGTATAGTAAAAAAAAAACAAAAACGCGTTGTTGTGATGTGGTAAAAAATGCCTAAAAATACCTATTTTTATAGTGTAAACCCTAAGTATGCCCCCAAATATACTCCCAAAACACTTTAATTTCACTTTAAACTCATTATCCTTAAAGAAAATGTTAAGGTATACCCATATTCGTACTGTACAGTTTAAACTGAACTCGCACAGTGCTTGAATGTAAATACCGATGTTACCGCTGGATAGACTGTACTGTAATTCATGCATGCTCGTTTTCAGGGTAAATACAGTAATAAATTCATTTAATTCACAGTAATAAAAATACAGGGCTTTAGGAAGAAAAAAATGAAAAACACGAGAACACTCGAGACGTTCCACGGGGGAAATTCTGGACTGCAGCGTCACAGGGCATCAGCCAATCAGCAGCAAGGAGAAATAAATAGCGTTATTGGCTTGGCTACTTTCAAACCTCCCGCCTCTGAGTACAGCTGACTGTGACGTCCTGGCCTTGTGTGCCATGCCCCCTCGTCCTCGTGCTGCTTGTTTGTGTTTGGGGCGACATTGAGCAGCAGAGGTTCATTCCGTTCAGGTGTTTCAGCTGATTGCCTTGGTAACCGCCGCGCATGAGGCCCGGATGTCACAGTCAGTTGTACTCAGAGGTGGGAGATTTGAAAATCCGCAATGGACTGAAACTGCGACTGCTGATCCGCATAAAAGTGGGTGGTTGCTGTATATATTAGGGCTGGGCCTGTTAACACATTATTATTGTGTTAATGCTTTATTACTTAACACCAACAACTACTTTATTGCAAGTTACTATTGTAGTGACCCGCCGGTTAAGGCAGACCCTGGACAGTGAGCTTTGCAGCTTCTTTTTATTAAAGTTTCTCAGAGAGTTGATCTATGGCCACAACTCACGCCGCTAAAACCCTGAACCAGCTCTGACCGCTCAGCTGTCACGCTCTCACTCGCTTGCATGCAGTCCTACACACGCCCCTCCCAAACCTTCCATACCCCATCCAACCCCAATCTCAACCCTGATAATAAAAGTGCAAAAGATCAGAATAACAAACAATTCAACATTTATAACAAGTAACTTAAAGAACAAAAACCCCAGTAACTAAGATCACCACACTATTGTACTGAAAGTTCGTTGCTTTTTTTGTGCTCGACCACTTCACGTCACTCTAACAGTGACTCTTGCTAGAGCACGCAGCCCTGTATGTCTGGGTTGTCGGCCAGGAGGGAAAAAGTTATAATGGTTATAATGGTCTACGTCTTGGTTGTCGTCCGGGAGGGAAAAAGTGGGTTGACACACGCCACCCCCCCTTGCTATAATGGTTCCGCCCCCTGGAGTCTGAGGGTAACTTGTTTTTCTATAACAAACTAGATAAAATGTTAATGCCCTGCAGTGGCAAATAGCTTTGGTTTTATATTTGATTTGATTACATTGATGTTTAATATTTGAATGCAGCGGTGTAACTGTGTTAAAGGGAAAACTACTGTTAAAAAGCACCTTATTTGTTTAAAGTGTTTGCAAACTAAATGTTCTTGCACTTTTGTTCATATGTTCATTTTAAAATAAAAGTGCGCAACACACTACTTTTGAAGTAATTACTGAATTTTGCATATAACATTTCGATTCATCGAAGGAAATCATGCAGTTAAACGCATTTAAAAGTTTTGATTGCATAAGTGGGGGAAGAAAAGCTTCAAAGCCACTCATTATTAGAACTTCACAGGCAATAGAATGCTAGTGTCAGTAGCAGTGTAGGGTGCTTGCACTGTGGAATCTCATATACACTACAAGGACAAAAGTATTGGGACCTGTTTTTTTTTTGGGCTAGGCCCCTTACTTCCAATGAAGGGCAATCTAAATGCTTCAGCATACCAAGGCATTTTGGACAATACCATATTTCCAACTTTGTGGACACCACTTGGGGAAGAACCTTTTCTATTCCAGCATGACTGCCCCAGATCACAAAGCAAGCTCCATAAAGACATGGTTGGATGAGTACAGTGTGGAAGAACTTGACTGGCCTGCACAGAGCCCTGAGCTCAACCCCATCCAGCACCTGGGATGAACTGGAACGGAGATCGTGAGCCAGGCCTTCTCGTCCAACATCAGTGCCTGACCTCACAAATGCTCTGCAGAATGAATGGGCACAAATACCCACACAAACACTCTCAAATCTTGTGGAAAGTCCTCTAAAAAGAGTGGACGCTGTTAGAGCTGCAAAGAAGAGACCAACTCCATATTAAAGTCTGTGTATTTAAATGCAATGTCATTAAAGTCCCTGTTGGTTATGGTCAGCGTCCCAATACTTCTGTACATATAGTGTGCTGACTGAGAGTCACTTTATAAAAATATGGAAGTTGGTCCACACACACCGAATCATCGAGGCCGTCAATGTGCAGTATGACAGTTTTAGCACGTTTGTTGGACGAGCCAAGGAAAAACTGGGCTTTGCGTCTGCAGGAGGCCGTCTCGCCATCCCTCTCTTCCTCTCCTCCGTCTGCTCCCACACTCCTCAACAACTCACACACTTCTGATGCCAGCAGCCGCGTCTCCCCTGGTGTCGTTATCCTGGAGACCACACAGAAAAATATTTGTTTGTTATCGTTTCTAAACGTTTCTTACTGCTTTCAGTTCAGCCCAGTTACTGCTTTTCAGTAAAGCAAGGTGGAGGGCTGGGTGATAAGGTAAGAATAATCAACACAGTATATTTTTTCTCCATATAAATGTTTGGCAAAAGATTTTGATAAGCCCTCTTATCAAAATCTTAGCCCTCCCATCACTGATTTTAAATCTTAAGCTTAAATCTTAGGCCTAAGATATGGTTTGATATATTTGGCATTATATATGGCAGTAAATAATTTAAAATGTTAACGTAATGTGGGTCTTTCGTTTTGCCTCACTGCACTCTGAGGAATGGCAGGACAGATATTATACTATATTCACTTTAACTTACTCAAAGGACAGACCTGGTTTATGTCTGGTCCATTAAATACTTTGATTATCTGTTATAAATCATAGATTTTCAGGGCTAACTTCCCTAAAACCAGATTTCCAATTTAGTCTCACTGAATCACACATGTCTGGCTGAAAACAACAAATCTAGATTTTATCAAATAACATGTTTTGGTCCTGATCAAACTTTTTAGCTAAGTGTGTAAGTACGAGGGTTAGTACTTACACACTTAGCTAAGAAGCGGGGGCTGGAAGAGTAGTAATTGGGAGTGTCTGAGAGTTTAGCTCCATCTGATTTCCAGGTTTTTGGAGATCAAAGCAGCTTTAAAGGGGAGAAGAATTTCATGTTATGATGATGTCTATACTGTCTATACTGCCATACTGTTTGCACAATTCTTTAAGAATGCACAAACCTTTAAGAACGCATACTTAAGCTGCTGTTTTCACTTGTCTTATACTGTTATACTATTTACACTAGCCATACTATCTGTACTGGTTATACTGTTTGCACAATCCTCAAATAAAATGCACATTTTTTTTCAATCATTGCACATTTTATTTTACCTATATTTATATAGAATGCACAGAGTGCCGTCCACACACTCAGGACAGTTTAAATCTCACTCTTATTTTATTCTATACTTTTTTATTTTGTTTGTTGCACAACATCTTATGTTTGTTGCACTTTGTATCCACTGTGGAACCCAAGCTTCACCATTTCATCTCTCTGTAAACTTGTATATGGTTGAGATGACAGTAAAGTTCACTTTGACAATGTGAAAGCAGCGGTGCATCAGTGGCTATGAGCTCAACCAAGAAAATTTTTTGCTGATCAGCTAGGAAAATGACATCACTAGGAAATGATCGCAAAGGAAGGTGACTATGTAGAAAAGTGATTTTATTTGGTAATAAACTGAGTTAAAAAGTGCCGAAACGTGAATGTCCCTCGTATGTTTTACACTGAAATGACTAGTTAACAAAAACGACTAGCTACCACAGCAACTACTTAAACCTCACTTTGATCATTTATGTTTTAAATGTACTCAAGTATTGCTCATCTGTGTTTATTTTTGTCATAGTATTGTACAAAATTGTCTTTATACGTTTCTAAAATATTTCTTTTAGATTTTAAGTGGTTTCTCAGCTTTGGAAATGTGTGTTGTTTTCTTCACTACACTTCAAAATTAGTGCACAACAGTGTATCTGTGGCTGAATTACTGTTGAATTATGATGACTTAAGAGTAATGTATGTGATTAAATACAAAGTGTCTAAGTACAAATAATTAATGCATTACATTACACCGACATGCTATATTTATTATTATTAATTTTATTTAGAGATGACAGAGAGAAGAGCCAGTACATAGCTGGCTGGAGTCCCTGAAGAGGTAGAGGAAGCAGTGCCCCAGCGAAGAGCCCAGCAGGCCTGTTTTTTGACATATACTTTAACACTTTATTCACTATTATTTAGATATATGAAATACAACATCATATAAATGTATAATACATCTTCCATGTTCACAAACAAAAGCCACTCAACTACACTGCATGGACTAAGTATTGGGATACCTGACCATTACATCAAAAGGGACTTTAATGACATCGCATAGATTTTAATATGGAGTTGGTCCGCCTTCGCAACTCTAACAGCTTCCACTCTTCATAGAGGGCTTTCCACAAGACTTTGGAGTGTTTCTGTGGGAATGTGTGCCCATTCATTCTGCAGAGCATTTATGAGGTCAGTTACTGATGTGGGAAGGCCTGGCTCGCAATCTTTGTTTCAGTTCATCCCAAAGGTGTTGGCCGGGGTTGAGGTCAGGGCTCTGTGCGGGCCAAGTTCTTCCACACCGATCTCGTCCAACCATGTGTTTATGGACCTTGCTTTGTGCACTGGGCTTAGTCATGCTGGAATAGAAAAGGGCCACCCCCATACTGTGTCCACAAAGTCGATAGCATGGCATTTTCCAGAATGTTGTCCTTCACTGGAAGAGCCCTTCTTTGGAAATATGGGGTCTAGCTCAAACCCTGAAAACAGGTGTGTCCCAATACTTTTGTCCATATAGTGCACATTTCACTGATGTTTTTTTTGGTGGTGGTTGATGGAATTATTTTTGTAATAATTCATTATATTAATACCAAATAAAAATTTAGCTTTTAAACCTGAAAGATAATGACATTTATTACCAGCGCTACTCACTTCTCAGCTACGTTCTGAAGACTCAGCAGCATCCCAAACTCGCCACTCATCTTCTGTCTGTTTGCACGACACTCTGCCAAGTAGCGCAGAGCCTACACACACACACACGCACAATCACACACACACACAGACACACACAAAACAGTCAGCTACTGTAAGTGACGTCACTTAAATCCATGCGTTGTGTCCCCCAAGCTAAGAAAGAACTTTATTTATACTGAGAGAAATCCTTGTGTTATTAGCATGATCAGTGCAACAAGAAAGAATAATGAAAAAAAAGACAATAGAAAAAAGGCAATAAACAATCATGCAACACAATAACAGGAACATTAGTGTAACAAGTAACAGTGCAACTCTGATACAGATGTGTTTAAAGATTTAGTGAATAAGTAGTGCAAAATGACTTATGAAAGTGACTTAGTGTTAATGCAACAAAATAAATGCAGGCAGATGACATTAATAACTTAATTCACAGACTAAATAATTTAGTTGCATGTATGTATTATGTAACAAAATACTGTCACAATAAACTGTGTAATACACCATTAGTAGAGTGAGGATTGGTGCGTATAGCAGCCTATGTATATTACGCGTACGCATGTTTTTGCGACCGTCACCTGGAGAGCTGAGTAGACCACCTGTGGGTCGGAGTGGTCCAGAAACAGAATGAGGCCGGGTAGACAGCCCTGGTCCTCCGCGATGGCCTGCCGGTTCAGGGGGTCCGCCGCCAAATCCCTCAGCTGGTTCACCACGGCTAGAGCATCAGCCTCCTCGCCCATCCCGCCAAATCCACTGTCAGCTTAATTCTACCACTATTCCTCAACTAAAAATCACCAGCTAAGGCAATGGACGCGGTCCACTAGCAGTCAGTAACCAGTATGACTCTGTTTACAACCCTGCATCCTGGCACAAAAAAGCTATTCATCGCCCAAACACAACACAGCCATGAAAAAGGCATCACCCACCGACCATCACAACTGCCTGTACAACTCTCCACACGGTGTCAGAATAAACATTATCGGATCTGTATCCATCAATCCATTAACTGATCGTAATTCAATAACAGACGCGATGTGCACAATTAATCGATTAACCTCAGCCTCCTCTCCCAGAGAAGGGCCGCGTCCGCATCTGATTGGACGAGGCTCCCTGGCTCCAGCCAATCAACGGGGGGCTTTTAAAGATAAGATAACCCTTTATTAAACCCACGCTTGGGAAATTTGCATTGTTACAGCAGCGAAGTGCACAGAACAAGTGAAGAATAAAAGCTACACAAATATTATATACATTTAAAAAAAAAAAAAAATTATAT
>JBBIGA010125113.1:0-24525 GCA_037576975.1 Alestes dentex | reverse complement strand
CACAACCCTCTGCATTTATCCGGACTTGGGACCGGCACAAGGAATCACTGGCTTGTGACCTCTTATGGTTGCATTGAGACCGCTATTATTTTCAATCAAGCAACATTATACAATTTTATTTCATTTGAACTCTCTATTGTAAAAACAAACTTCTAAAATATTAAGGAATATTATGTATTATAAAAGCCCTTTATTGTATTATAGCAGCTCTTTATTTTAATTCTACTTTTAAACAAAAACAAAAAAAAAAGGAATGACATCAGTAGGACATTTCCAGTTTAAGATATCAGATTCATCATCAGAAACTTTACTTATCTCAGAAGAAATTGTTTATGCTTTAACTACACAGTCATACAGAGACACAAAGACAAGATCAATGTAAAATACAATATAAAGTCAAAAACAAAAATAACCTTGCCATATGCTCAAAATGCTGCGGTCAGTAAGAGAGGAGAGACGTGTTTTGCTTTGGCCATAAAGGGTAAATTAATAAACTATTGGGCTGTGTGTCTCCATGAACAGGAGTGTAGTAATAGACTGGACGTCTCTACGAACTGCATCTTCTCTCTGAAGAACTACCATGAGGAGCATGGACACACTAGCACAGATCTAATGACTTTGCGCTGGAGTGTTCTGAAACAACTTAAATGTGGAAAATAATTCTCCTGCATACAGACACAGCTTGCGCTAGTAATTAGATACACCACCTTGTGCTTACTCTCACTGACCACTTTGAACTTACGCTCACTGGCTACTTTATTAATTAGTAGCCTTTATTAATTAGAATTGCATTTTGTGCTCCTTTACGTAGAAATAAAGTTCTGCTCTGTAATTGTATATGTGTGTGTATACCACTGCTCACAGTGTGATGTGTGTGTATGTGTCTGTGTAATCTTGACAAGGAAGAGCTGGAAGAGAATCAGCCCATTGTAGTGACCATTCCAATTGCTTTTTCTCTATCTAACCTTTTGTAACCTTGACCTTAACCACATACCCTAACCCACAGGTGTTGAACTCCAGTCCTGGAGGGCCGGTGTCCAGTATGTTTTGAGGATTTCCCTGCTTGGAAACACTTGCTTCACCTTGCTAATTAATTGCCAGGTTTTGTGAATGTGGTTGAGTAGGAGAACCCTCAAACTGTGCAGGACCTCCAGGACCGGCGTTTGACATCCCTGCCCTAACCTAACATAGCCCCTAACCTAAACCTACTGTGGTGGCACAGGTCATCTCATTCACTTTTGCCCTCTATGACTGGCAAATGACCTGACCCATCCCTTTCTGGTTTCTATAGGAGCAGCAGGTAATTTATGGATGATGACCTGGCATGTGAGCTTGAAATCCCCATCAAGCTTTTTTCCTTGTCTCTCTCTGTCTCAGTGCCCCCTGGGAAAAGCCAAGGTCACCCATACCACTGTCCCAGTACAGCTCCACATGGGTGACCACCTCAAGACCACCTGTTTTCTCCTCATAGAATTGGCAGAGCTTTGTGTGATCCTGAGCCATCCCTGGTTGTTCCCTCACATCGATTGGCATGATGGACTTATCAATGGATGGGGTGAGGACCCAGGGTTGCTTAAAGGCTCACACCAACATCCCCCTACACCAATGTCCCTTGGGTCACGACCCATCTCCCTGGGCCACCAAGAAAATCAACCTTCCAGCACAGCCCACTCAAACAGAGAGCAGAGGAGGTGACCTGAACCATAATGAGAGAATTCAAACCCCACCAGTAGGTCTCCTCCATCACACTCTGTACTAACTATTCAGACTCCGACCCAACTGAGTACTCCTGAAAAAAGGGTGATTTTCATGGAGTATTGGGATTTAACCCAATGACCCAATGACTGCACAATTTACTTGCTCCCAGAGACCACCCTGCCTAGAGAGTGCCTGTACTCCCTATCCAATCCAGAACAACAAACCATGAAGGAGTACATAGAAGAAACACACCGCCTTCAAAAGGCTCCAGCAAATGTTAATAATCTGCAAGCTTGACCTTCACAGTGCCTAAATTTTAATCCATATTCAAGAGGGGAATGAATCACCCCAAAAGATCAAGGCAGTGTTGGACTGGCCTATTGCCTGCACTGTGAAGGAGGTCCAAAAATTCCTGAGATTCTACTGGCAGTTTACCTAGTCCTTCCTAGTCCTCACTAGTTATTGTGGCTGGAATTTGCCTATAACAATCTCTGCCACTCATTTCTGAAGATGTCATTCTTCGAGTGTCTTGATGAGTTCCATGCCCCATTGTTTGAGGTTCAGGATACCAAGGTCAGGGGGCCCTCAGCTGAGAGGTTTGTTCAGTACTGGTGGCTAGCTAACCAGCACTGGTGGCTAGCTCCTCCCATTAGAGTGGGTTAACGAATATGACTGTCCACCAAAGACCACTCTCTCAAGGTCAACTCCAAGAAGCTGGCACCTACCTATATTGGACCCTTCAAGGTAATTTGTTGAGTCAGTTCCATGACCTTCACCTGAAGGGGTATTTTACTAATCAACGATGATTGGCATGGCAGAATTATATGGTTTTTAATGTAAAATCCCCTACAACTGAAGTCTAAGCTCATACATTGTCTAATCAAATGCCCCGTACAATAGAGTTTGAACCATCTCCCTCAGAGTGAACCATCTCCCTCAGAGGAAAGCCCCCATAGGTCTCTTAAGGTGAAGATGGTACAATGCCTTACTATGTAAGATGGCCGTGAAGGCCAGACTGGACATGCAGGTGTCTTTGAAGGCCAGACTATAGATGTCGACCGAATATTAATTAAGAGATAACTATTCTTGGTAATTATTGATTGAAACAAAGAAAGGTGGAGTTAAGCAACTTAGGTGATTAAACTTTATTTGTTGAAACAAAGAAAGATGAAGTTAAGCAAGGTGATTAATCTTTACTGAATTAAACAAATCAGGTGATGGTAGAAAATCTATCAATCTATCTATTAGAAAAATGGGTGTTGAATTTTGAGGCCTATAAGAACTCTGTGCAGAGCCCGGTTGGTGAGCGAGCGAGTATGGAAGCAGCTCCTACGGGCCATGGCTGTAAACTTTTAATAAAACAGGGACACCACATCACTCTGACGCCATTTGATTTTTTGACTTAGGTTTTCGTTTCAATTCCCGATGACACATCCTTCTCAGTCCTTCTCTTTTTCCTTTCCCTTACTCCCTTCTCCCTAGTGTTCCTTCTTGCTTCAGCTTTTGTGATGAGCTTATTTATAACGAGACCCTGTGAGTTTAAACAACACACAGAAAGCATGCCAGCCTCACACACCCTGTATGAACAAACACTGTAAGAATACAAAAGGAACACACTGGAAAAATACACGGATAGAGTACATCCTGTAAGAACATGCTGGAAAAACAACGGCTACAATATTTGATGAAACAGATGGCCAAGTTCGAGACTAAATGTTGGTGAGTCCAAGACGAGTCTGAGACCACAGAAGAAACATCGCAATGCTGAGTTTAAATACTGAGTTTAAATACAGATTCTCAGAAAGGACTGAATCTGTTTCCATCACTTTTTTCTGAATAAAAACTTTTTATCTATGGAAAGAGAGATATGCATGATTTATGTTCTTTTACATGACAAATTTAACTCACATTTTATATAAATTTAGCTGTAATTATTACATAATTAATTGGATTCACAAATTACTTTTTACAGATTTTAAAAAATGTATGATCACTTCATAAAAGCTAAACATAATTTTTTTTATAAAGTTGCACAGTCTGAAAAAAGACACATAACAAGCAATAAAGCCATTTTGGGAGAAAGAGGTCACTTTTCCTGTGAAATACATACCAAACATTTCACACTAGCCTGAATGAAGAACAGTGAAAAGTTGAACTGTGTGAATGGAAAGCACACCATAAAACAAACTGTTTAAATCTGCTCCCCAAAAATCCAAAATGCTGACAAGGACAATGAAGGGAACAACACCATAGAAGTGTCCAACAGGCTGGGCGGCACCTCCTGCTCCGCATGGTCACTGTGGGTAAAGGCTTCTTTTTGAGATTTAAACATCAGTCATGATTTCACAGATGTTCTTTAGCTTATTGTTTATAAACTAGGAAGAAACTTCTCTGTAAACTTAATATCTTCTCCTCCATTCACCTCCATAAACCTTAACACAGATGTTCTCCAGACATGCACTGAAAGGAGAACATCAGCAGCATGTTTATGGCAGTGTTTCCAAAACCCAGTCCTGAAGACCTGCTGTTCTACACATCTTTAGGTTCTCCCTGCCTTCCACACACCTGATCAGTTGATCATCAAGCTTCTCCTGAGCTGGGTCAGGTGTGTGGAATGCAGAATGAACCTGTGAGAGTATGAATGTGTGTTTTTGTGAAATTTGTTTCTAGTTGTTAGAACTGCTTAACACTAAGTGATGTTCAAGAAATGGAGGGAACTAACGCAAATATAAGTCCCATCAGTCTTCTCATTTCCTCACTATCTAACATGGCAACAATCACTGATCAATCAGCAATTTATCATGCATATAAATGCCTGATTATAATAAATGTTTTACATACTTTTGTGCAGACAGGAAATCTAGCTTTATTTGGAACGATTTGTACTTACACAATTTAAGATTCATTATCTAATGCTTTGCATGCAGCACTTTGGTCATTGAGGGCTTAAATTGTAGAAGACAAATGGGCCAAGACATTCATTCATGTCCAGACCTTTATTTCCTTCATTAATCTACATTTCAGAACATCATATACAGAGAAAAATGTCAAAAAAGTAAAAAAACGCCTAATATTTTTTCAGTTTTCAGTGAGTCCATGGATGGTGTGTTAAATTGCAGATCATACACTACATTTCCTGATTCTACATGTTCTTAGTAAGGAAAATCCAAAATTTGAAGCAGATACATAAAATTACACAGATGCTATACAGCAATTTATAATAGGTACACATACTCTTTGCATTTAGCTTTGTCTTTTAGGGGAAGGTGTTGCAGGAGGGCATGGTGTTGAGACTGGGGCTTGATCTGGGCGCTTGCCATGCCTGATACCATGCTGAGGTACACTGGTGTCGATCGTGGTTCCGTGCGACTAAGGATATCCGGTCATTTTTTTAAATAAAACATCGTTTTGACTCTGATAGTAAATAAAATGGAAATACTTTAAGTTTTTTTTTCTGTGCAGCCCGCGGACTGGTACCACATGGCCCACGGCCCGGTACTGGTCCGCGGCCCGGGGGTTGGAGGCCACTGCTCTAGAGTGCAGCAGTTACAGATGTTACACACCGCTGAATCACGTTGATTTCTATTGCTGTTTGTGTTGCCTTTTCAGTGGTAAGTTGATAAAATAACAGCGTTTTTTGAAGTTATCCAATATATGTCCCATTTCAGCTGTCCTTCATGTAGTCGATACTGAGATTGTTTCATGTATTCAGTGTAAATATTCATTTCTATCTTGACAGATCTTCCGGCCATAAACTGCTAACTTCCATATCTATGCCACCAATTTCACACACAAAAAAAATGTTTATTTAAGCAGGACAGCAGTACATATTTGGTCCGGTTTCTGTGGGGTTTAGTTTAACATAATGTGTTCCTGATTAAATATACTTAATACACTGTTGAATATGTTAAATTTACATATGTGCTAGCTAGCAACAAGCAGAGCAACAATAAACCTCAAAATTGCTGTTCTTGTGTAATGTGCTAAATAAATAAACTTGACTATGATAACTGCACATCATTTTGACCAGAAAGCCCTGCAACAGGTCATTAAAGAGGTTCAACATATTACCGGTACCATGTCTATTATGTATTATTTTATGACATATATGCCCCTATGTGCACCCTATCCACATTACGACAGCCCCCTTTTGTCACAAAACGGCCTTGTCCGGACAGGAGAAAGGAGATGGAGACACAGGCGCAGACTTCAATGATACAAGATGAGGATTTATTAAACACAAAACGGAAACAAACCAGAACAAAAACAGGCACAAGGGCCAGACATAAAAATAGAACATGATAAGGGTTGGGATGAAGAGGAGGACACAGACCGGGGAAGGTGAAGATAATGCTCCACACCACATCTGGGGACAGAACAACTTAAATACCAAACCCGGGGGGTAATCAGCAACCCCCAGCGGCCACAGACCGGAATCGTGACACCTTTTATTTATACTTGTGCCTGCACATTGTGCTAATGACAATAACATTAATCTGAATGGCAATGAATTAAAACTGATTCTCATTTATTTCAGTAATTTATTTTAATGTCATAAATGATCACATTATCAATTTGGTTACATTGTAAATTTATTACTTGTTAACAAATGTTTCTAAGTAATGTTATAATGGTACAGTAATGTTCAGAAATAGGTCTGCTTGCTGAATACTTCATACTGTTTATCATAAGCTCTCCCAAAAGGCCTTGTATTCCTTCACAGACACATCACACAAAAATGAAAGTGAAAGTAGAATGAGCACATAAATAGAGAGAAAGAGAAAGAATCAGTGCAGACTCCAAGAAAAGACAGTGAGAGAGACACAGTTCCACTCTGCACCACAAACAACAGTAAGTCAAACTACTGCGATTTTATTACAGTAGCAATGAAGTGAAGTAGGGAGATCCTGAGCAGGGAGAGCAATAGCTGAGGCCTTGACAACAAAATTCCAGTCACTTTCAATCTTGGGCCAGGAACAGCGAGCAGAGCCCTGCCCAAATATCTGAGGATGGCCGCTGGCTCATAAATGAGCTGCAGTTCAGCTGGGAGTTAGACCATTAGGTGCGATAAAAATAAATATTAAAGCTGACTGGTAACCAGTAAAGAGATGTGTCACATCTGTGGCTGAGGGGCAGTGAGGCGAGGCGCAAGGCACAGGTTTCATAGATGGTATTTTATTATAAAAAAATAAAACAATAACAAAAACTAAAGAGGCTCGAGGGCCTTTAAACACACAACATATATACACCAAGGACACAAGAGGAATGGGTAGCGGAGGGATAAGTGTGAGGGATAACTAGCAGCTAGCAAAGACATACACCAATAAGCAAACACAATTACTAAACTCAAAACACCAAACATCTGATTTCTGAGCTGAGATGAAATAAGATTTTAGTCAGTTTACTCATTTTTAAATGCTCTGTCACTGTGAAATATTACACCCAGGTTAGTGGCAGCAGGTTTTGTGAGTGTAAAACAATTATTTCAGCTGGAGCAAGTTTTGGGACATTCAGTGCTTTAGGGGCTAGACACAATAAAACAGCTACCAGGACTGTTCTAGGTCTATTCGTATTTTTTGTTGTTGGTCTTGGCTTTTGCATTTGCATCCCCCACTATGTCCTCCATTACGTGCCACGCTACAATAAACCTGTAGTTTTGACATGTTATCAAAGAAAGTGTTTCTTTCAGTATTGATGGATGTTCTTCAGATTGTAAACGCCTCACTGATGTCTTGCATTTTTCCCAACACATTAAACACTGCAGCTTTGAAGTTTCTCTGAAAAAAAGAAAATCTAGAAGGAACTTTATTACATCATTGTCAACACACTTACACAGGCACTTGATTTCTGTAGCAATGAATCGAAGTACAATTTAACATACTCTTACTCTCAAACACAAACAAAGCTGACACTGTTAAAACATTCTTGGCCACTATATTGCATTATGTTCTTGTGATGCAATGAAAACCTGAATAGTATCAAAATATTTTTATGGCTTCTTAATGAAATATTAGTGTTACTATAAATAGTATTCATATTTATTGTTTTGACTGACAGATAATATTCATTATATAATATTAATATCCCTTCATCTTCAATTCCACAGATTCAAGAAGGGAGAATCTCGGTTCACAACTGGTAAGTTTAAATTATCCAAACTTTCATGCTGAAACTTGCTGAAACTATTTTTTTTTTTTTATTTAAATGCTGTTTTACCTCTAGCTTCATCAATTTGCCTCACATAAAACACTCTATGGTCACAAGTTTTTGGGCACCAGAACATCACACTTACGTTCTTTGGGGCATCCCATTCTAAAAACAATGGGCATTAAAATGGAGTTGCCCCACCTTTGGACCTATAAGAATTTCATTCTTCATGTAGGGCTTTCCTTGGGTTTGTGTAGGACTTTATGAGCATCCATCAGACTGCCAGATACAGAGATTTTTAGCTGATGTTGCTAAAAATGTGCTAGAGGTGGTTTGGAGCACTGTAGAGAGCAATGCAACAGAGAACATGTGATTTTTATACATTTCACCCCACAGTTTATCGCTTCAAGGCTGAGCTATTGCTCTTATATGCTCCTAAAAACATTTCACAGTATTATCACTGACAGTGTGTCAGAGCAGCTCTGGAAGGGCAGAAATGTTCTGAACTGGTTTTTGGCAAAGATGGCACCCTATATTATATACACCTGTGAGCAATGGGTGTGGCTGAAACACATGAGCTGTAATAAGGCAGGGTGCCCAAATACCTTTGGTCATATAGTGTATTTCATATAGATTGGACAAACTAGTAGAACTTTTTTTGTCCAATGCTCTAAAATTAGTATTTTCTAGTGCTGAACTTTGTTCCTATCTCACTTTTTAAACTGAACTGAACTAGTTAAACTGAACATCCTGCTATTTTTTTCTGATTTCTGATGAAAAACTTTGTTTCCAACAGATTTTGAAACAATTTTGGCTTGTCAAAGAGTAAAAATCAGAGAGTGTGCCACTTTTCAGTGTGAGGCAAAGTACTCAACTACATGGAAAAAGCATGGCAAAAAACTGGACTGTGTGGAGTGAAAGCATGTGGAAAAGTGAAATGGTAAAGTGTTTCATTTAGAAATTAAGAACACTCAGGAGGAAGATAAGGAGGCTTACACTTTAACCCTGGAGAATAAAGGAAATGAAGCCTCATGCTCTGCCACCATCATTGTTTGTATGAAGCAGTGAAGTACAGAAGTGACTAAAGTAGGTGTTTATAATAGTTATCACCATCGACACAGTACATAGTGAACCAATGTTTCTTTAGTACCAACTCAAAAACCACACAACACTGCACAGAGTTTAAAGCACAACAGCAAACAATACAATAGTACAGGACAGGACAGCATACAGTGCAGCTGACAAGACCAAAGACAGTACTGCATGAGTACTGAATACTCAGGTTGCTCTCTATAGTCCCTCTGTAGAATGTAGTGAGGACTGGAGGGGATGGTGACCTCTCCTCCAGTAGAAACGCCCCTGGGGTGAGCTGGCAGTACAGCTGCAATGTGAATGGTAAGGAACTTAGTGTTCTGTGTGATCTCCACTGAGGGCCCCTTTGATTTCCAGTGGAGCGTGACATCAAGCCCTCCTGAGGTCAGCAAGTTTTTCTTTTGATTTGTCCAGGTACAGAGATAGGTTGTTAACTCTGCACCAGTCTGTGTGCAATTACAATTCCTCTCTGTACACCACTATGTCACTAAACAATCAGTCAGAGCACATAAAAAGGTTTAATAACAAATATCACTATTGAACATAAGAAGTCATTACAGAAAAGACGAAAAATCTTAAAAAGGACCCATTCTCTCTAAACCCACAATAATATTAATACAAAAGAAACTTCAACAGCAGAAGTGCCATTAAGGTGCTCCAACAATGATCCACAGAGCAACAGCCTTGAGCAAAGTCCCAAGTCAGCACGCAAGCTGTAGGCAAAGCAGCCTGTAGGCAAAGCAGCCTGTACGCAAAGCAACATGTAGGCAAAGCAACCTGTAGGCAAAGCAGCCTGTAAGCAAAGCAGCAGTGGTCTCGCAGCCAAGCAAGCAGGGAGAGCCTCAACCGTTGCCTAATAATCGGTTCAGCAGTATCTAAAGCAGGGGTCAACATCCTTTTTGAAACTAAGAGCTACTTCACAGGTACTGAGCCATACGAAGGGCTACCAGTTTCATTATCTAAACTTTATGTGCAATAAACATGTTATAAAAGCTTTTTTTTTTTAGATATTGTCCATTTTTAGAACAGATCCGCAGGCTACTCATGTGGTCCTTGAGGGCACCCTTGTGCGCAAGGGCAGCATGTTGGTGACCTCTGATCTAAAGAGAGAAAGCAGTGAGTCTGTGATTCTTATCCAGCGATTACCAGCGATAAACCAGCGGGTCTCCATGAGGGGCACTTCCAATGATAGAAAGAGCCTTAGTGAGGAAAGCTGTAAAAGCCATACGGACCAGATGGACGTGGGGCAGGCACTTGGCAGCGCACATTTATGCATCATGGTTACCTTCTTTTAAATGAAAGCGTCTATCCAGCCATTGGCTAAAAAGACCGCAAACCTGGCGAAGAATACCTAATTAAAAAGGTCAGTGAATCTAAAACCCCTGCTGGGAGATTACACCCATACAGCCACACCTAGGACAACTGGGTGGAAATGACTTTGTTCTAGACACATAAAAATAAAGACTGCAAGATGTATGTATGCACATCACAGTGAATACACCTATGCTTCAGTTTGAGCAAGGGTAAATCTGAATTTGAATTGGAATGCCAGTGACCTTTTGTGATGTCAGAGGCTAAACTGGAAGAGTGTGGAGGAAATATTTCTGAACTTTTGGAAAGAAAGTTGGATGAAATGAGAACACACAGCTATTTGAATCAAACCAGTTATATTTCAAACACTTTACTGTAACTGTTTACTTTAAATATCATTAAATATAGAAATGTTCTCTGATAGGCTTCCCCTCTGACTTCCTCTTAATGTTAAAGTTCACTTTGTGTCTCATAGTGTTTTTTTAACTTTTCTCACTGAACAAGGTGAATGAAAGTGTCACAACAGAGGAGCAGCTAATTCACCGGTGTGGCGTGATGGAAGAACCCAGATGCGAGAGTGTGGGAGAGTAGGTTAGTCATGCAGTTTGCTCTAAGAACACTCTACTACTGGAGTAAGGATTCCCACCAGAATCCACATTCTCACACACACACACAAGGTCTGATAAGGACAGGAGTACTCATGGTTCGAAGATCTGAGAAGCAGTCGGGGTTGAGGGTGAAGACTCAATGACTGAGCATGGATTACCTGTAGGAACCTGTGGAGACATAGGGGAAAAGACAACCGGTTTTAGACAGGAGATATGAAAAACTGGATGGACCTAGAGCCGGTAGGTTACATGGTTATTTCTGTGAGTTATTTTATAAGGTCCAATAAACTGGGTGGAAAGTTTCTTGGAGGGGGTGTGCAGGTGCAAGTGCTTAGCGGATAGCCATACCCTGTCACCAATATGGAACAATCATCCCGGAGGGTGCTAATGGTGGTGCTGCCTGAGGTTAGCCTTCTGAGGCCATCGGAGGCTTTAAACTGAAGCATACTTCAAAAGGACCGAGACCTGTAGCAGAGGAGACTCGAAATTTGTGAGACATCTTAGGCCAAATGAGGTAGCAGGCCCAGGAGCACTGCCGATCAGCCACAAAGCAATTCAGAAAGCACTCTAGCTATTGGCTGGCCCGCTCTGTAGGTCCGTTCATCTGGGGATGATATCCAGAGGAGAGGCTGCTAGATGAACCAGTCAGATGGCAGAAGGCCCGCCAGAACTTTGCCATGAACTGGGGCCCTCTGTTTGAGACAATGTCTTTGGGGAACCTCCACTTCATGTTGTCACAAGAGCCAATGAGAGGAGAACTTTGTCGTGGTGCCATCTATACCACCCTTGGGTTAAAGCTGTTTTGCACCCAGATAGTATGTGTGCCAGAGACCCCTTCTGGCTACAGAGCTTGCAGAGTGGATCCTCTCTCACCCCCACACATGTGTAGATGTAATGGCGAAGGAAGGGTGTACACAGACCTCAAGAGGCCCCACTTGCACCCGGACCTGGTTGTAACAGCTGCTTGTTTTACCAGGTCGTCGTTGGAATCCCTCAGAATTAACACAACTTTGCCACCTTGTACTCCTCAACAACTGATGACAGGGGTAGTTGCAACTGCCCAGAACAGATGTAAAGGCCCACTTAGGAGAAACTTGGGGAAATGCCCAGCCACCTCTGTAAGTGCTTGTTGGTCTTCCTCTCTATGGCCTCTATGGTAGTCATGGGAAACTCATAGACAGTGAAGAGCCAAAGGAGCCTGAGCAAGAGGCTGTGTTGGTACAACCAGGTCTTAAACTTGCCCGGAAGTAAAGATTTATCAGTCTTCTTAAGCCATTCCTCAGTCTGCTTCACAGTCTCAGCAACATTGGTGCCATCTGTCAGCAACGCATCTGAAGTCTGCAAAACCCAAGAAACATTGGAGCTGCTTAAGCGTTTTAGGTAGAGGCCAATTACGCACAGCATCCAGTTTCTGGGGATCTATGGCCACACCTTTAGGGGTGATGACAAAACCCAAGAATGTGATGGAAAAGTGCATTTCTCTAACTTACAGTAAGGTTGGTGAGCCAGCAGGCTCTGGAGCACCACTCGGACATGCTGGATATACTCTTTGATGGTTTTAGAGTATATTAAATTGACACCAGGGGCAGCTGGTGGCCTAGTGGTTAGGGCAGTCACCCTGCAATCAGGAAGTTGTGGGTTTTATTCCCAAGACTGCTAAGCACCTCCGAGGTACCCTGAGCAAAATGCTGATATTCACACTGTGTGCTGTGTGTGCTCTCGTATGATAGACTGGTCACTTTACACTTAGTCAGATACATTAAATGTCCTTGGCGCTAAAGGAAAAGTGGTAATAAACAAAAAACAGTGATGATAAAAACAGCTTCCTCAGCAACACATGATGCTCCTTGTGAGTCAGTTGCTGCGTGTTAGTTATAAAAGTAAAGAGGTCACTTATAGTCATGTGTGAACACACCACACAATGTGGAATTCATTTTTTAAGGAAGAAACCCATTCACCAAGTAAAGCAGGGGGCGCCCGGGGAGCAGTGTGTGGGGATGGCACCTTGCTCAAGGGGACCTGAGTGGTGCCACTAGCAGTCCTGGAATTCAAACTTACAACCTTCTGATCAAGGGGGCACTCCCTAACCACTAAGCCACCAGGTGCACTACCAGTTGTGGCCAATCACCCGGTGGTAATCAGGTAGTGACTGCTAGCAATAATACAGTACTGCTGCTGTGTGTCTCTGGATGGAAGACTGCAGTTGTAGACTGCAGTTATGTCACTATGAACAGCATCTTCCCTGTGAAGAACTACCACAAGGAGACCCACCTGGATGAGAGGATAAACTGCTTGATTCTGGATGCATTAAAACAGATCATATCTTCAGCTTATGACTTTGTGTAGAAGTGACCTCAGACAACGTAAACATGGAAAATAATTTTCCCCTACATGGCTTGTGGCAAACTGCAAACGGGTTAGGGCTAGTTTTTTGAGGTATGTTTTACAAAATGTATAGCTGTTAAATACAATTGCATTGTCCCAAAAGACTTGGGGATCATCCAGATGGTTTTTGGCACAAGTGAGACGAGTCTTTGTTCTTTTTGGTAAGCTGTGGTTTTCACCTAAAACTCTCCCATGCATGCCATTTTTGCCATGTCCTTTTCTTATGGTTGAGTCATGAACACTGACCTTAACTGAGGCAAGTGCGGCCTGCAGTTGTTTAGATGTTGTTCTGGGTTCTTTTGTGACTTCTTCAATGAGTCGTTGCTGAGCTCTTGGGGTAATTTTTGTTGGCCAGCTACTCCTAGGAAGCTTCACCACTGTTCCATGTTTTCTCCGTTTGTGAACAATGGCCCTCACTGTGGTTCGCTGGAGTCCCAAAGCTTTAGACATGGCTTTATAATCTTCTCCAGACCAACAGATGTGAATCATTTGTTTCTCATCTGTTCCTGAATTTCTTTAGATCATGGCATGATTTCTCTCCTTTTCTGGGATCCTTTAGTCTACTTTTTAAGTGATATCTGGATTCAGCAGGTCTGGCAGTAATCAGGCCTGGGTGTGGCTAGTGGAACTGCACTCAGCCTTCCAAACAATGTGATTAACCAAAGTTACTTCATGATTTTACACTGGGGGTAATTACTTTTTCACATAGGGCCGTGTAGGTTTAGATGGTTTGTTTCCTTAATAAATAAAATCATCACTTAAAAACTTTTGTGTTTTATTTTGTGTTTACTTGGGTTATCTTTGCCTAATATTTAAATTTGTTTGATAATCTGAAACATTGTGATTAACTTGCAGGAAAATAAGAAATCAGGAAGGGGGCAATACTTTTTCACAGCACTGTATATGTGTGTCGTATGTAACTAAGTATACCTATGTAAGTATATGTATGTCTGTACTTGCTGAATAGCAGTGGGTATTGACAAAAACAGTAAGCAACATATCTCACCCCTAAAATTGCACATTACACCGCAGAACCACAAGATTGCACATGTTGTACCCGAAAATATTGGGCACAGCATGTTGTACCTAAAAATATTGCACACAAGAAAAGATAAATTGCATGAGAGAAATATTGCACACCCGAGAAACCTCCACACCTCCACACTGTCAGAGTCTTCTGCATGGAGTGGCTGGTGTTATCCAACAGCGATGACAGCTGTTCTCTTGTAACTCACCACCTCCACTGGGTCCAGTGGGCATCCTAGAACAGAGCTGGCCCTCCGGCTCAGCCTGTTCAGTCTCTTCCTGTCCCCAGCAGAGATGCTGCTGCCCCAGCAGACCACACTGTAAAAGATGGCTGATAGCACCACAGAGTCATAAAAGGTCCTCAGGACAGTCCAAAAGACCTGAGCCTCCACAGCCACAATGTCCAGACCCTGGATGTTCAGTGGTTGTAGTGGAGGATGTTTGTGCCTGCGGAAGTCTACCACCAGCAGTGTTAAAAAATCGCATTTCACAAACATGCTCTAAACAGATGTATAAATATTGTTTAAAAGTTTGACAGTGCAAGACTGTGAACATTGCAGATTATTCCGATAGTAGGAATTTTACGTGAATTGATGCTGTAAGAGGTGGTAATTAAATTACACTAATGATGTGTTTTCAGGAGATACTCATTCTTTAACGCAACACCATGAATTTTGTGATGAGCTGGTTAATAGAGAAACCTGGTGAGTTTAAACAATACCTCCCACACCCTGTTAGAACACACTGGTATATTTGGTGAGGCCAATGCCTGAGAACAAAAGCACTGAGTTTTTTGCACTGGTGTGAAGTTTGCGCAATAATTGTCAAAGCCCAGTAAGGCAATCCAACAAATAGAGTGAACAGAGGGATACAAAGATCAGAGCCCAGATAAACAGACAGGACATTAAAAAATGGCAGCATGGGACAGGAGAGAAACAAAACACTTGTTAAGGAGGATAAAATACTGGTAATATTTTACACAAAATACTGAAGTAACTTGAACAAATGAATCAGCATTATGTGATTAGAAACCGAGTCTTCTTTGTGTCGATGTTGACTGGGTTAGCAGAATGGAGCTGCGTTCAGGGATCTCTTGAGGCCTGACATCTGTATTGCAGTATTTAGTTTCAATACTGAGTTAAAATGGTTTGATTTAAATATGAATTTTAAATATAATTTAAATACTGGATTTAAATATTTAATTAAATACTTAATTTTATACATAAACTTTAGATATAATAATTGTTTGATATATTAGATATAATAATTGTTTGTGTACTGAGTTTAAAAACTGGTTTGAAATATAGAGTTTAAAATAGATTTAAATAGGGTTTAGCAATTTTTAAGCTTAAGCGTTGAGTTTAAATATAGCCTTTATATACTCAGTATAAGTACTGTTTAAAAATAAATTCAGTATTAAATTCTATTAAACTAAGTTTAATGGAATTTAATACTGAATTTAAATATTGGATTTATATAATATCTAATGCTGAGTTTAAATATAAATGCTGAGTTTTAACAGTTTACTCAATACTGAGTTTAAATACTGGAATATTGATCTTAAATACTGAGTGTATATATAAATGCTGAGTATAAATATTTGAGATCAAAGATAAGTAATGGTTAAATATAGAGTTCAAACATAGTTTAAATACTAAGTTTAAATAGAGTTTAAATACTGAGTTTAAATATGCAGATAAATATTTAATTAATATTAAATCTCTATAATTAAATTGAGTTTAATTATAGAGTTTAAATACTGAATTTCAGTAGTTTCAATTTAAATATGTAGTTCAGTAGTTTCAATTTAAATTTCTCAGAATGAATCTATTTTCTCCTGAATAGAAAACTGTTTTGTCTCAAAAAAGACATAGATATGCAATGACTCCTTCATGGTTTATCTTTTTTATAACATCACATTGTTTATAGAATGATGTCTTTTCAACAGAATTTGTCACAATTTTGGGGAGACAAACAAGTGAAAGTGAAATGAGATCATTCTTTCGTGTGAAGTAAACACCAAACAATTCACAGCAACCTGGAAGAAGAACGGTCAAAAGTTGGCTTGTGTGACTGGAAAGCACAGCATTACCCAATCGGTTAAATTCTGCTCCCTGAAAATCCAAAACGCTGACAAGAGCGATAAAGGAAACTACACCCTAGAGGTGTCCAACTGTGTGGGGAGCGCCTCCTGCGCTGCTATAGTCACTGTGGGTAAGGGTTCTTAGTGACCAGTGAATTAATTGAACCTGCCAGTTCTGAAGTTCTCTAACTTATTATTAATAAACAAGGAAGAAAGCGAATTTCTTCTCATACATTCAAGAACAAGAACACAGATATTCTCCATACGTGCAGTGCAAGGAGAACATTGGCAGTCCTGAAAAAATGCTGTCTGTGCTTATGCTCATGAATGTAGGAGAAGATATTAACTCGTTTGGAGAATCGAAAACACACACACTGCCTCTTAAGTTTTCCAGTTTTGGAGTCACATCTTACTGACTTGATCTATTGCTGAACTGATCTGACCTTATTGGTCCCAACATAAATTACAAACAAGTTATTTATTAGTTGAGCTGTACTCTGTTGGATGGGTTTGTTCTGCTTTTCTAGGAGGATCTGTTCCAAACAGGTTTTAGATTCTGTTTTAAAACAGAACTGTGTGTGTGTGTGTGTGTGTGTGTGTGTGTGTGTGTGTGTGTGTGTGTGTGTGTGTGTGTGTGAGAGAGAGAGAGAGAGAGAGAGAAAATTGTTTATAGCTTTTAGAACTGCTTTTGACTACTTGATTTTTTTTCAGCACACAAGAATTGGAGGGAAACAAAACAAATGTAAGTCACATCAGTCTTCTCATTTCATCACTTGCTTACAAATCAATAATGAAACAGCAACACTGATTGTTAATTCATTACGTTAAAATTCACACAGGGTTCGGTTCACAAATTCATTATTCTTTACAGTATTTTAGTATTTTGCTGTTATTTTAGTATTGTATTGTGAATTTAGCATTTTAGGGTTATTTTAGTAGTTAACTGTTATTTTCATATTTACTGTTCTTTTACACATTTTTTCTCCGACAGCCCAGCTGAAATGGAGAAAGCCCTGAGAAATTTAAAAATCCATCCAGAAGTCAAAGAGCTTCAATTTCTCCTGAATGGTCCAGTCGGAGCAGGAAAATCAACACCATCAAAAGCATTTTTGAAAAACGCCTGTTCCTTAACTGCTTGGCCGGTGTGGAAAGCAAAAGTTTCACTTTATATGTGAGTTTTACTTCAAAACCTGATATTCTAACATGTTCTCCAACAACCAGTTTCCTTCATTTAATAACAGTGAATAAACTTAACAATACATTGAGTGATCCATAATGTAAGAGTGAAAAGTGTTCTGTTAAATTTTCTCTCTGTCTTTCCCTCTCTCTCTCTCTCTCTCTGATTATTTAAAAACATCAGATTGATTTGTTGCTTTTGTGAACAGGTTATTTTCTTCACTTCATAATAAATAACAATGCATGACACTGATACTAAAGTGGTGAAATGCTGAAAAGGTAAGATGCTCAATATGCTGAAATAACAAGGAGAATCGTACAATGTAAAAAGATGTGTGTGTGTGTGTGTGTGTGCGCGTGTGCGTGTGCGTGTGTACATACAGACGTGCAGTAATGGGCTTGGTGTCCCTTTGAACTGTATCTTCCCAGTGAAGAATTATGATAAGGAGATGGAGCTGGACCAGGAGATAAACCGGTTGATGCTGGCCCCGCTAATGCAGATCACAAACTCAGCTAATGACTTTGTGGAGAGATGGTGCCAGAAGAAACGTGTGAAATGATTCTATTGCACACCAAAACTTCTAGATGAACCTGACCATAGATTCTGGGATTTGAAGGAAATTGTAACACATTACAAAGTTGTAGTGAGTATTTGTATATAATTAATTTTCTGATATCATTACCTGCTGTCACAGTACTAGTCAGTGTCAACTAGTGGTCGCTGCAGAATCAAGGACTTCCCCCAAGCCACACCTGAGGAGGATTAGGCTAAGGGCTAAGTTACCCGGGTAGAGGGTGTATTTAAGGGGCTCCTTCCTCAGCTGTGTTGATGTTATGTTTTGGTTTGTTCTCTCCTGTCTGTCTTCTCCTCTACCCTTCTCTCCTCAACTACCACATCGTCCTCTCGCCTGGCCCCCGTGCCTTGTTTTCATTTCGTATTGTACTGTTTTTGGTGTTGATTAATAAGCTCCCCTATGATGGAAATCCGCACCTGCGGCTACCTCTCTCCTTTACGGTCCGGACTGGACCATCGCGTGACAGAATGCGTCAAGGCAAAGCGCAGCGGATTTGTCCCGGTCCTCACCCGACTCATTTCTCCCCTCCAGCTCCACTGGAGTTTTCCCTTCACTGCGCGACTGGCGGATCCAAGATGGATGCACCCATAACAGCGGTAAGAAGCCAGTGAATTCGTTCAGCCCCTCCGGTGAGCCTTCACTCCCCTGTATCTTTTATATCCGTCAGAGGGAGTGCTCAGTAGAGCAATACGCAACGGAGTTTCGCACCCTGACAGCTCAGACTCAATATAGCGACGCGCTCCTCCGGGACAAGTTCTACGAGGGGTTAGCCACTCATCTCCAACTAGAAATGGCCGCCCGAGTCCTGCTTCCCGTGACGCTGGAGGGCATGGTTCAGCTCAGTCGTTGCCTAGAACTCCATCTCTCCTCCCAGCTTAGCCGTCTCTGACTCCGTGCTGAACCACCGGTCAACACTACAGTCTTCTCCTCGGCCGCTCCAGCCAGTGCGACGGCTTACACGGCTGCTCCAGCCAGCACGACGGCATCCACGCCCGCTCCAGCCAACGCGATGGCTCCCATGGCCGCTCCAGCCAGCGTGACGACTTCCACGGCCACTCAACCCAGTGTGATCATCTTCTCAGTCGATCTTTCCAATCTAGGTCAGCTCAGTTCAGATTCTTTTAGTCCACTGCATTTAAATAGTCCACCTCCTCGCGATATCCCACCTGATTTCGTTGGCCCACCTGATTTCGTTAGCCAACCTGGTTTCGTTAGACAACCTGGTTTCATTAGCCCACCTCATTTCGGTAGCCCACCTCATCTCAACCATTCCACCCAGCTTAGTCACACACATTCATCCGGATCAGTTTCATTTCATCCACTACGGACTGGCCCTACTCAGGTCAGCCCAGGTCTGGTCAGTTCAGGTCAGGTCAGTCCCGGTCATTCCAGGTCAGGTCAGCCCAACCCTTCGTCCATATTTAGTTTGACCCAGTGCCAGTCAGTTCAGTCCAGTGCAGCTCCATTCCAGCCCAGTGCAGCTCCAGTTCCACCCAGTGCAGATCCGTTCCATCCCAGTGTGCGCCTCTCGACCCTCTCTGCGGCCCCAGCCAGCCTCTCGGCCCTCTCTGCGGCCCCAGCCAGCCTCTCTGCCCTCTCTGCGGCCCCAGCCAGCCTCTCGGCCCTCTCAGTGGCCCCAGCCAGCCTCTCGACCCTCTCTGCGGCCCCAGCGCGCAGCTCTCCGCCCGTGGTCCCAACGCGCAGCTCTCTGCCCGTGGCCCCAGTGCGCAGCTCTCCGCCCGTGGCCCTAACGCGCAGCTCTCCGTCCGTGGCCCCAGCACGCAGCTCTCCGCACGTGGCCCCACCTCCAGAACCAGAGCCGGTCCCTGCACTGGCATCAGCTTCTCCAGAGTTGGTTCCCGCGCCGGCCGTCCAGCCTCCAGAGTCGGTTCCCGCGCCGGCCGTCCAGCCTCCAGAGCCAGCGCTGGTTCCCGCGCCGGCCGTCCAGCCTCCAGAGCCAACACTGGGTTCCTGCGCCGGCCATCCACCCTCCTGAGACGGTTCCCGCGCCGGCCTTCCAGCCTCCTGAGTCGGTTCCCGTTCCGATCGCCGCACCAGCCTCAGCTCCTCACACAGCGCCGGTCTCTGCACCGGCCTCAGCTTCTAGAACTCCATCTCTTCCTGCATGGAGACAACCTCCTTCACCGCCACACCCGCCACCGCCATGGCGGAAGGATCTTGTGCTCCCTCGTCCTCCCCCCCTTCCAGTGACGGGTGGGCTGGGAGATCCGTTTAGGTGCCCCGGAGTGGCGCCTTTAGGGGGGGGTACTGTCACAGTACTTGACCACTAGTGGTGCTGCAGAATCAAGGACTTCCCCCAAGACACACCTGAGGAGGATTAGGCTAAGGGCTAAGTTACCCTGGTAGGGGGTGTATTTAAGGGGCTCCTTCCTCAGCTGTGGCATGGACGCATTGATGTTATGTTTTGGTTTGTTCTCTTCTGTCTGTCTTCTCCTCTACCCTTCTCTCCTCAACTACCACATCGTCCACTCGTCTGGCCCCCGTGCCTTGTTTTCATTTCGTATTGTACTGTTTTTGTGTTGATTAATAAACTCCCCTATGATGGAAATCCGCACCTGCGCCTACCTCTCTCCTTTTCGGTCCGGACTGGACCATCGCGTGACACCTGCCTTAGATGTACAGTCCCTGGTTGCAAGATACACAGGCTTTGAGCTTGATGTTGGTGGCGTGTCTGTTAAAGCCTTTCTCTGCTCTTTGGTAATGCCCTCTTGTAATTTTTTCCATATTCACAATATCACTTATCTCTGATGTATGTTTCCCTTATTATGGATCACTGTAACTCCCTCTTTTTACCTTCAACACATTCAAAGAAAAACATTCACTTGTCTTCTGTCTCATAATTCTGTTTACTTGCAGCTTTGTCATATTACTGTATGCCTAATGAATGTTCATTTTTCTGTTTGCCTCAGTATATTCATGTGTTATAACTGTGCCATGGATGCATAAAGTTTTCTTAGGTTTGGGCAAGGCACTAAAAAGTATTATTAATATATTAGTTTATCAGAAAGAATGAATTGCCTAAGGGCACAATGGTAGAAAGTCAGGGTTTGAACCTGCAACGTTGAGCCCAGTGACCACAAATTGCAGGTTCAGACCCCCTCACTTTATGCCATTGTGTCCTTCAGCAAGATACTCAACCCTTAGTTGCTGTAAGACTGCCCATGTAACTAATGACTGTAAGACTATCCCTGTAACCAATGCCACTTTACCTTTACAATGTATAATGAAAAATTCTAATAAAATGATATTGGAATCATATTTTGAGAGAATGTACTATTTTGACATGTCTACTGTGAATCTACATGAGGAATGGAATAAATTTATCAGTATGGTGACACTTGATTATGTGCCAATGTGTTTCTTTGAGGACATTTCTCAAGTGTTTAATGCATGTTTGTTGAGAGGGGAGGATGTGCCCCATTCTTCATAAATATTGCAGAACCAGTACTCCCAACTGTCTGAATTGAACCTGAATGTGTTTCAGTCTGAAAATGTGGAGACCGCTTTTCTTTTAAATCAAGCAAAATTATAAAATTTTATTTATTTTCACTTCTCTAATGTAAAAACAAACTTCTAAAATATTAAGGAATATCATGTACTATAAAAGTCAGTTCTTTATTTTAATTCTACATATAAACAAAAACTACAAATATGAATGACATATAAAAATACGAATTCCAGTTTAAGACATCATATTCATCATCAGAAACTTTGTATGTCACAGAAGAATTGTTTATGCTTTGACTACACAGTCATACTGAGACACAAAGACAAGATCAATATAAAATACAATATAAAGTCAAAATAAAATAAAACACACTATGTACACTATGTTATATGTTCAAAATGCTGTTGTCAGTAAGAGAGGAGAGACTTGTTTTGCTTTGGCCTTAAAGGGTAAATTAATAAACTATTGGGCTTTGTGTCTCCATGAACAGGAGTGTAGTAATACACTAGACATCCCTACGAACTGCATGTTCTCTGTGAAGAACTACTTTAGGGAGCATGGACACTCTAGCACAGATCTAATGACTTTGTTCTGAGACAACCTAAATATGGAAAACAATTCTCCTGCATACGGACACAGCTTGTGCTAGTTATTAAATACACCACCTTGTGCTTCCACTTACTGACCTCTTTATTAGAAACACCCATTATGTTATTACACTCACTGGCTACTTTATTAATTAGTAGCCTTGTAGTTCTGCTTTGCACCTGCAATTGTATGTGTGTGTGTGTGTGTGTGTGTGTGTTTTTGTGTGTGTGTGTTTGTGTTCTCAGTGTGGTGTGTATGTGTAATCTTGGGAACAGCTGGAAGAGAATCAGCCCATTGTAGTGACCATTACACCTGCTTTCTCTCTCCAAAAGCACATATTACACAACACACACACACACACACACATCAGTTCTAAAGTTTGATAATCATCTCATTCCTGGCAGACCAGTTTTATATTATCTTTACTTTTACACAAAAGGCTTTTTTGTAAACACACATATACACACAGTTCTACATAACAAGTACAGCTGTATTTGTTTATATGTTTGACACTGAAGCACTTGGTATGAAAGTTGAATTATTTGTTGTTTATTCTCAAGGTCCTCCCGCTTTGCTTCTGAGACATTAATGTTAAGCATTGACCAAAAGGTTGTCAATGACCGCATCACAACCTTCACCTCTGCAATTTGTCTGATGTTTGGCAGTTACTACTGCTTCAACATACACTACCCAGTGGAACTACGATCAACACTGGAGTTCCTCCAACGGTAAATTTCTTTTTATCATATTTACAAAACATAGCCTCTTATACGCTGCCTCAGTTTGTTATATTCCTCTCTTCTTTTTTCCATAAATCCTGAGAGAGGCACCAAGGTTGAGTCCAAGAAGAAAAAAAACTGTTGTCAGTCAACCCCAGAGTTCTCACTCTCATCTCAGACATTGCAGACCATGAGTGGACCTAGACATACCCCCAATGTTTGGCTATGATGTGATAAAGTATCCTTTGTAATACATACACTACAGATGTTTTGTTGGTAAAAGTATACCAAGAGTTACATTTCAGTGTAAAAGTGACAAGTGACAAATAAAAATGTCTGGTTCTTTTTTGTAAAAGTACATGTTCAGCTTTATTATTGTTGATAAGCTGATGTAAACTTGTTTGAGGAATTTCTTTGATTCAGATTTCTTTTCAGTTATAGAGGTAGTGTTTCTCTTTCTCCCCTTTAGGGGTGATTGTATTTGGATAATGTGGAACAGCAGCATTCATTGTATATTGACATAATTTTGTTGCTAGAAAAGTGCCCAAAACACACTGAAAGGGGACATATTGTGCAATACTCACCTTTGCATACTTTTGTGTTTCCATTTGGGTCTTTACTGCTCCTATAAACACTCCAAGCACGGAAAAAAAACTTCCATCTGTTTTCTGTGAATCAATTGAAAGAGTTGTCAGGAATCACATGCTCCTATGAGCCGTTTGTACAGTGACCCCACTGTGACTTAATAATGAGAACGTTTGCATAGAACCACCCATAAAAACCACCTGTCGAGCCCCCACCCACTAGTTTAGATGAAGATCTGCCATTTTTGTCTGCTGGTTTTACGAGGTTCTAGATCACCTGATAACAGCAACTGAAGTGTTAAGCTGGCTGAATATTTAAAAAATGTTTTAATGCATGGAATTAAGTTGTAGTTGATAATACATACTATTAATTGAACAATAAAAGGCCATCATATTTCATGGTGTAAGCCCTTTTTGCATATTAATTTGACATTATGATTACGTAAAACTGTCTGTAAACAATAAACAAACTTATTGTAACAGTAAAGTATTAAATTTAACAACTTTTGACTGCAAAATCAGCAGTACTAACACCCATTTACTGTTACTAGTTGAACATTTTTAACCTTAATATTTACAGGAAAGTGTATCCCCTCCACCATCCCCCCCACAGTGTATCCCCTCCACCATCCCCCATAGAGTTCATTCATTTTTCAGTTTGAACTACAGAAATCCCCACTTTCATGTGGATCAGCAGTTGCGGTTTCAATCCATCTCAGATTTTTGAGCCTCCTTCCCTGAGTACAGCTGACTGTGACGTCCAGGCTCGTGCCACCCATGCCTTACCAAGGCAACCAGACACCTGAATGGAATGAAGCTCCACTGCTCAGCCTGCCACAAACATAAACAACCAGCACAGGGTGTGGCCCAAACATAAACAACCAGCAGGAGGACCAGGGGTCCGTTCTTCGTACGTGGCTAACTCAGTTAGCTGGATTTGATTGTTGTGAATTTGTCCTGATCTTGGATTGTTTCATTCTTCGATGCGCATCTCGGACTTGCTGTCATAGCAACAGGTCCGTAAGCTTAAACCTGCTCGGGAGCAGGTTTATTTCATGTAAACA
>JBBIGA010125088.1:0-24532 GCA_037576975.1 Alestes dentex | reverse complement strand
AAACAACTAGTCGACTCGACTTCGACTATGTTGACGGATAAGTCGACTTGAAAAAATCTGGAGTCGTTAATGCCCTAATAAACATACATACATTATATATATATATATATATATATTTACCCACACACATACACTGTATATCGTTTACAGCATATTGCAAATATTGTATATTTGTTTATTGTATATTGTTCAGTATGCCTTATAGTGGCAGCTGGTGGCCTAGTGTTTAGGGAGTTGACCCTGTTAGGGAGGACCACTTCACTTTACTTGACTTTTAGAAATGGTAATTAACTCTCAAGGGTGACAACATAAATGTATTAAAGAGTATAACTGAAGAATTTCAGGGACAGTAACTTGCTCAAGTGTACCTCAGTGGTGCCACTAGCAGTCTTGGGATTTGAACCCACAACTTTCTGCTCGCAGGGCGAACATCCTAACCACTGGGCCAACAGCTGCCCCAATCATCATAAATAATCCTGTAATCAGGTGGCGCTGGGGACAGGATAAAAGGAGACAGGGCAAGGGCAAACAGGAAATGAATGTGAATTTGTGTTGTGAAAGCAAGATAGAGGAATGAATATCATTCCCCTGCCTATTTTATACAGTCTTTTGAAGGCTATATTAACTTACCTTTTTTAGCCTCTGAACGAAAAATTGGTTTTTGAAGTGCTTTTACTGAATTGGCTGTCAGAGCGGAAATAGGGCTTTGAAGATATTTGCTTTACTTCCCTTGATTTTCTCGTAGACATGCAGCTCATGGTTTGCTTCCGTTTCTGCCAAAAAGGTTCCCTTTGTTCTGAAACACTGTTTCTTGCAGAACCGAATTTGCTTCCCTTTTGAGAAATACAGTCAGAAACATTATTAGCATTTTAAAACAGTACGTCCGTTCTCAAGCGCGTACAGTTCATAAGAAGTAGCCTCGCTTGTTTTGTGATGTCACGACAACCAGCACATTGATACAGCTATGGAAAAAAAATAAGAGAACGCATCTTTTTTTTTTTTCCTGGTTATTGCTTTTGCAATTTGTGGCAGTTTAAGCAAACATACTACAATATGCTTTCTGAAAGTACACCATTAAAACCATTCCAGTTGATAAATGATTTAAGATTTAGCTGTTTTTACATTCACACTAATCCTGTCAAACTATTTCAGTTTCTTCCCCATGGCTCTCTCATGAGTATTAGCTTTACTGTGCAGAGCAAAGAGACTGTATTACAGTTTAATTGTCGTCCTCATATATATTGCATTATTTTCGAGAAGAAAATGTCTTACCCAAAAAGAGATGAAAAATGCCAGCGATTATGAGTGAAGTGCTTTATATATGCTTTATATATTTGTAGATCATGGATGCTTTATGTGCAACAACAGTGTATTTTGTTGATTGGCGTTTTCTCCCAGTGGGTCGACTGCAGTGTGGAAAAAACTTAAGGGAAAAGCTCAATCACACTTCCTTTGGTGTACATGTGCCCTTTTGCATGATTGATGATGGTTGGTGGAGTTGTAAGTGGTTCACTAAACCTGCCACCTCACACATGTCTGGTTTGCTATTGCCCCAAACAACAACTGTAGCAGTAAGCCTTTCCTTTTACTGAAAATACAAAAGAAAGTATTCTTTAATGGTAACTCTTAAGAGGGTGGACTAGCTTGTTGTCAACAATCTGAACCTGAATTCATTTCAACATAATGAATTTTGTATGAAATATTTGCTACTTAACTGAGTTTCTAGTGTACAATGCAGTACTACCGAGTTAGACTCTGCCACCGTAGTTAATCAGAACAGAGCAGGCTGGAAATGCCATGTAAGCTTATGGCATGTAGTTTAATTACAAACTCTCCTAAGAGTGTAACCTTCCACATACAAATAAATACACTATATGGACAACAGTATTGAGACACACCTGTTTTTCAGGCTTTTGGCTAGGCCTCTTTTTTCAGGGAAGGGCTTAATCTTAATGCTTCAGTATAGCAAGACATTTTGGACAACCCCATGCCTCCAACTTCGTGGACACAGTTTGGGGAAGAACCTTTTCTATTCCAGCATGACTGCGCCCCAGTACACAAAGTGAGCTCCATAAAGACATGGTTGAATATGTTCAGTGTGGAAGAACTTGACTGGCCCGCACAGAGCCCTGACCTCAACCCCATCCAACACCTTTAGGATGAACTGGAACAGAGATTGAGAGCCAGGGCTCCTCATCCAACATCAGTGTCTGACCTCATAAATGCTCTACAGAATGAATGGACAGAAATTCCCACAGAAACTCCAAAATCTTATGGAAACCTTCCAAGAAGAGTGGTAGCGGTTATATCTGCAAAGGGGGACCAACTCCAGATTAAAGTCTGTGTATTTGAATGCAAATTGGTGGCAGAGTAAAGATATGCCAATTGTAGTTTCACTAGAGAAATGAATGCGTGTATTGTACTAAAATAAGTCAATTTATGTTTTACTTAAGATTTCAGGAAAAAAAAAAACTTGTTGCAACAGGGTTTCTGCAATCAAGGCTGCACAATATGCCACTTGATCAAACTGCAGTTGCAGATTTTGTGGGAATTTTAATTGTGTTCATTTCATCCAAAAAAAAAATTAAACCAATGATCAACAGATTCCCAAAAATGTTTTAATAAATTGCATATACATTTACACCATTTAGGAATATAACTAATATCTCAACATATGACATCAAGTCCCTCATTTTCTAATTTGGCACACCTGCATCATCATCATGGTCAATTTTAATATGAATTTGAGCGCCAATATTTGCTCTATTGTTCCAAAATGGATGTTGGAGAAAGACAACACTTGATGAAAGTGTGACTGTAAATCCCTTCATGTTGAGAAGGCGAGTGCAGCAGGTATAGGCGGTAACAGCCACATACAAACACTTGCGACTTTACCTTTCCTTGAGTCAATTATCCATGTCAACACCACATTCTGGCTACTCACATTCCTCCCCCTTCCCATCTGTTCCCTATCTTTTATTCATAGGGAGCAAAGAGCTTTGTGCTTCCACTGTGAGAAGTGAAAGCAAGAACACCACTCCAGGAAAAAAAAGGAGCTTTCCTCACCAGACTTTTTCTTCTCCAATGAATCATTCCATCTTAAAATGTTCAATCTCAATTCTCAAAGACAACAATATTTCTTAGGTAGGCCTAATAAACTGCACTTGCTGGCCACTTCATCAGAAACAGCTACCATATAGGTGCACTTGTGTGTTTCCAGTTACTGACTGTACCACCCTTTCATTTGCGTCCGAGCAGTAGATCAGCCATGCTCTACCCTGTCCATCAACAGACAGGGACCAACATGGAACCACTACTGTGTATTGATGGGGTTTTTAAACATCTCAGCATCACTGCTGGGTTGAGAAGAGTCCAGCAGCCAAAAATATCTCTCCAACAGTTCCTGTTATCAGACATGCACAGTGACGGAGAGTTAGATCAGGGGTGGCTGGCATAACAAGGCAAAGCACAAAGAAATCAAATAAGATGTCATCTTTGGCATCCACACTGTTTTACTTGCTTTTAACAAATGAAAGAAGTTTTTTTGGACTCCTGTGAACCTACGGACAACAGCAGCACCACCGGCAGGTTGTAAGATAAATAAAAACTGGCTCAGCAGGGCTGATTTATATGTAGACCAAGCTGAAGGTTCACAGAGCTTATCTGTTATTCCACCCAATCTGCAGTCAGTAGATACGGCATGTAGGTCTGGTTTTAAAATCTGATTATCTAAGACACACAGTCATTTTAAAATACTTCAGACACACATGATTGTGGATTTTGTTTTCTCTGAGAGACAGATACAGTTAAACTATGAGCGTGACATTTAAATTGAAACATTTTCATTTGCTTCACAAGATTTCCACTACTGCAATAGTGCTCATTTCTTTTTGTGCCTTTGAGCAATTTGCTATGTTAGCAAGTGCCAAACTGTAAGTACTGATATTGTGGCTGTACATTGATATTCAAGGCTTTTAGCTGCAAGTAACAGACATTCAGGTGAGATAATGCTGTTTTACACAGCCCTTCAGCACTGATTTAAACTAAAATCTTGTCGTGTTCCGGTCTTGTAGATAAAGTGCAGTGCTGCTATGAGTGTTTATGGTTGCTCCCTGCAGCCATTAGGTAATTGTACAAATCAGCATCGAAAGTGGCAGCCAGTAGTCAGCTAGACAGTTCATTTCATTGCTTCAATGCTGTCTTTGTAAAAGAATCAAAATCAGAATCAGAAACTTTTATTGATCCTGGAGGAAATTTCTTGCGTCATGACTGTAAAGTCACACAGTGACACAGAGACAAGAACAATATAAAATATGTCTAAATAAATCCAATAAAAACTGCAGAAAATACTAAATATGAAATACACCATGCTATTTACACAAATGCTGGGTATTAATACTATAGGTAAGTAACTTACATTTAAGTGAATTATTAATAACACAAATGTTGGTTTGGAGTAATGTCATTGCACATAATAGTGACCACAAGTATATAAATGATACTGACATAAGTAGTGATATTTTACATGGTAAGACTATTATTATTATTATTATTATTATTATAATATACTGCACATCATGAAATGATTTAGCGCCTAATAAAAAAAAACTGCACATGATATTACACAGGGTAAGACAATAATTAGATATTGCACATAATGATAATCTTTTAGTACCAGATAAGAAAATGCATGATACCGCACATGGTCGGCTACTGCACATAATAATCAGATAATAATGATACTGATTTAAACCCAATGAAAAATTTCACATCAAAGTAGTTGCAGGTTATTGCACAGACAATTGTGTGGGTGTGTGACAGAGGGAGGAGTTGTAGAGTCTGATGGTGAGGAGGAAAGACTCTAAAAGGTAATAATTCAGTGTGCGAACTATTGAAGAATTATGATGTATTGTTATTGTTTTTAGCTTTCCTATCCAATATTACTTAGCTGGGGACTGAAAAATACAAATGCAACTTAGATTTTTAATAATAAATAAAAAACAGATATGAGCTTGATATTACCCCCTTAACATTGTGTAGCAAAGGTCTGATTATCTCCGGGGACACTGCTGACATGTACCATTTTTTGTCCTAGCCCACAATGTCTGAAGTAAGAGAGAGAGCCAATGGGAATTTAAATCAAAACTGATGTGAACCTGTGAATCAGAAGATGTCCCCCCGCACTCCTATCTGCAAAAATTGAGCATCAAACCCTTCATTGTCTACAGCAGCTTTCAAAAATAAACTGATGCCTGTGTTATGTGAGTTCAAACTTTAAACTTTATACTTTTCTTTACATTTTTATCCTGTTCTTTACACCTTTTTCTTGAAAGCACCTTCCACTGAACAATTCTTTAGGAACACAAAAATGGTTCTTCTTCAAGGAACCCTTTGTACCCACACAATTTGGGTGTGTAATAAAGTAGACAGTAAGAGCATAGTTACTTATGCATAAAATGAATGCACTACATGTCCCATAACAATTTTGGTGCCTGTTGAGCGTTGATTTGATTCCTTTACTCGAAGTGCCCAGAGCTCTGAATTGTGAGAGGTGTTGACAGGAGTTTGATCCAATTACCTTTGTTCTCTAATTAGATTCTGTTCTTTGTTAAGGAGGTGAGCTCATTAGCGACACTGTGTACTGCTGCACCAGTCCAACAGTTTCTCTGATTAGCTCACGTCCTTAACAAAAACAGCCTTCAGCGGATCAAACCGACTCTTTCCACACTGCAAGATGTGTGAGATAGAGACACCAAAGGGGACGGTTACCTTATCAACACGTTCCTGGAGCGTTTGGTCAATACTTCAGAATGAAAAGCCTGTTGTTTTTAAGAATCAGAGAAGTGAAGAAGTATTGACCAGGGGTTTTGGTAGCCAATGTGTTTGAGGCAGGTGGTAAAATGTGAAATAAGACAAGTTTGATGAGGTTCTCTGACTCACACTCCTTTTCTCTTTTCTCCTCTCTCCTCAAGAGGCAGGCCTACGGCGTTCGGGTTGCCATTTTTCATGCGGAAGCCCTGTGGCTTTTTCACAGCTGGTCACTATTTCTTTCCTCTGAACATAAGTGCTAGGTGATTTCCCTCAAAAAAGCTTTGCAGGTGTGTGAATACGGGCCAATTACAGTGATGAGCTATTAGAGGTTGGAGGTCCCTGCTGAGAGCATACGAGGTAGGATCCAGTTTGAAGCGGAAATTACGGCAAGGGCGAGAGCAGATGGGTGGGAGATGTGAGGGTTTATTAGAGGCTCAGCTATCTTTATTTGTCCTGAAATAGCCCTACACTGTGGAATGAAAGCCGATCTGACTTCTTAAGTTGAGTGCTACTGACTGATTTTGTGGATGTATCATGACTAAGTCTACTGTCACAGTCTAGCCTAGTTAGCTCACAGCAATATTGCTATGGTAGCTAAACATTTTGGGCTAACACTGCCCTGGAGCAATGGCGTGTCCAGACTAATTTTAGACGGGGCACCCATATGGGGCACATTTATGAATTATGTTAAAAAAAAAAAAAAATGAAGACAAAAAAAGATCCCTGAGCAAATGTTTTATTCAATCAACCTGTAATAATAATAATAATAAGAAACTGTTTCTACTGTCTATATTTATTAAACAGCAAAATTAGATTTTGTCTTTTAAAATTGTTCTTTTTACACTTGTAAAAATGCATGCAACAAGGTAACTGCTAGTAATGATTTCACTGTTACAGCAGGATTACAGTAACATATTTAAATAAGATGCACTGTGGTAATCCTGCTGCTCTTCGGTTACAACTAGATTACAGGAGTATATTTACATAAGATCATCGTCTGGAATACACTTCAGTTTCTACACATGCAATTATGTGTTAGGATTCATTAGGATGCACTTGTGTAATCCCACGCTAGTTCCTCTAGTTATATTGTTGTGTGCATTGTTAATGTGATATTAGGGACAGTTAAGCTGTAAACTCGCCGTAGAGCTGCTGTTTTTTTTCTTGTGGCAGGCATCATACTTCTATAAGCACGCACAAAATACTGCTTCTAGAAAAACATTTCACTTTGCAAGTCATGGCTTCCAACATGCATTTTGCCATTAAACCCATTATGTGTGAAACATTGGACAAGAAAGAAATCCATTATTGCTGAAAGCTAATTCTTTACTATTCATAGAAATGAATAATTAACAGTACCTCACTTCTTGACAACCTGGTTGATGAATTAATTGAAAGAACCATAAGAGTACTGCAAGCCATGCATGCATTGCAATCAAACAACTGCTAGCCCAAACATGTGTTAGCGAGGCTAGACTTGTTAGTCTTGGGTGTATGGGGAGGGTATGCACTTGCATACAGGCCCGTGTCCCAGGAGACCAGTGAATCGCCTCTGCCTCTTATGTTATCGAAGCACAATTGTCTTTACTTCTGAGCAGATGAAGTCCAGCCTCACATTCATAAAGTTAAAGACATGCAAGGCAAGTAGACCCAGTGTGAGACCACAAAAAGCTACTGTAGGTCAGATCAGCATTACATAAGGTCTTACCAGACTTTTCTTGCGTCTCTTTGTGTCCCGGGTGAAGGGAGGCCTGGCAAGGGATGATGTGTGAGTCCACATGTATTTTTTTTTTTTTGTATTTGTTTAAACAGGATGGAAGAAATGTTTAACAGCAAACAGTAGCAGGCTGAAGTAGGAACGCTGGAGAAAGATGGCAGATAATAAGCAAATGGTAGAAGGAACAAAAAAGCAAATAAGATGGCAAATACAATTATCATAGGAGGATCTGTTATGACAGTGTGTGTACACTCACTTCATTGCTGACATAAATCAACTCACTGAAAGTGCTGCTGCGGGTGTTATCTGTTTGATTTGATGGCGTGAAAAGACAATGTACAATATCCTGAAAGAGGAATATATATCTGTTTCGCTGTGCCATGCAACGAGAATGATTTTACCAGGTCATTAATAAATGTTTAGATTGTCATTTGCAACAAAAACATACATCAAAACAAGGCGTGTGTTAATTAAATTATCTTCAGAATGGTTTATTACTTTAAACCCACTGAGAAATCCCACCATGAAAATGTGAGAGTCCATTATCTCTGCACAGGATGATTACACTGGCAGAACACAAATAGGATTTAACAAACAAAGAAAATGACATAAAAGACAAGAGAATACAAGGGAAAAAGGTGAAAGATGCTAATGTACTAACTGGCACATAAATTATGGGTAGGGTAGTTATGAACTATCAGCTGGTTTTAAACATAGTCTTGGACAAACACCTCAGTGCAGGCCAGCATTCATAAGGCTATATGAAAACTGACATAAACCTACATAAACATTTGTAAAGGTTAATTACAACAATTGCCGGATATCGTAATATTTTTGTGTTGGAATAAGCCTTTCTAAGCGATCGTATATGTTTATGTTAAAGTTATGTGTTTATCATGAAATAAAGTGACCCATTATGTTAATGATCTAAAAGCCCTACTCTGTACACACTGTAAAAAATATAGTTTGCCTATTCCACTTAAAATAATTCAGGGGTGACCACCTGAAATGTGTGGGTTTTTTTTAAATTGACATGTGTTTCTCAAATAAAACCCTCATTCACTGTTTTCTTCAGATTATTCATTTGGATTTAATAAATCCAATTAAAGCTCGTGCAATGCCATGGAAGTACAACTTTTAGTTTTCTAAAGAACCATTGAGTGGATGGTTCTGTTAAGAATCAATTTGTAAATGAAATTAGCAAGTCTGAAGAATCCTTCTGAAATATATGGGTCCTCCACATAATGTGAAGGTTCTGCTCAAAAGAATTAGAACCATACAGCCAAGCCAAGGATAGGAGCTTTTGTTTTTAAGAGTGGTGCCTTGAGGCAAGTTTTAAACATGCAAAGTGTATGAGACTGTCTGACTTGCTGCGCCACTGGTGAGGTGTAAAAAGTCTAGATCACTGAGGAGACTGCTGAGGTTAGACAGGAGGTGAGTAAGCAATTTAGAAGAAAATGAAACGGTGCGGGAAGGCTGATTGAAAAGAAGATTTGACAGAAAGGAGATAGAAATGTTATGAAAATGTGTCTAAAAATACAGAAGCAGCCAAATGTTTGGACAGGCCGGACTGAATTGATGTGATCATCTTTTATACCTGATCTGAGGGCGTATGATCAAAAGCTTGTGAGTCAAGTAAACATGTTTACTTGACTATGTTTGACTAAACATAGTCAAGTTGATGGCTATGGATGAATCTCTTTCCAAAATACATTATTTGCTTATTTATTTATTTTTTGGGTTATTTTCCATCTGGTTACAGTGAAATGGCTGTTGAAAAGTCCATCCACACTATCTACATACTTACAGAAACAGGGCAGAAAAAATGGAGAGGGAAAAAAGAAAGGAATAAAACAATATAAATAAAAAAAGCAAAGAAGGGAAATAACCTGCAAAACTTGTCACATCACCTTATCCAAATATAGTCAAAGAGGTGTCCAGGTCTTTCAGAATTTGGCAGGTTTTTGATGTAAGTCATACATTTTTCCAAGGGTAAAGGCTTAGTCACCTGCCACCTCCGGCTGAGACCATGGCAAGAAATGTCTTTTGTCCAAATAGGTAGGAATATTTAATGCACAGACAGTTGTCTGCATTAGAGGTGTCAGAAAACAAATCAATCAGATAAATGCAGCGCAACGTATCAAATTCTTTAGCAAACATCCTTTGTACAATTGAGTGAACCCCTTTCCATCTTCTCACAGTTCCAAAACATAAATTACAGAGCCTACACTTGCCTTATATTTAAAGCACAGGTCCAAAATGTCATGTTTACTAAAGATGGCAGGGGAAGATACTATCAATGAAAAATGTTCATGAAAACTCACTTGGGAAAATCTGGCCATACATAGGATGCCAGAGTATTATGGTCTCATAAAATATGAGACCATAATACTCAAAATTGTGCTCCCAAGATACCCTCAGTACATCACAATAGGAAGCAAATTTTGAGAAAGATTTTTTTGCTGAAAGATTTTGTGCCATCTTTTCCTAGAAACTCAAAAAAAACAAAAAAACAAAATGAAAAGTGAAAAATTACAAATCATTATTAGCCACATCAAAACAGTTGCTTAACTGGTCAAATCATCTGAATGTTTGTGTAGAATTTATGTAGAATTCCTTGCGACATACATACATACATACACACACAAACACACAAACACACACACACACACACACACACACACACACACGTATGCAAGTACACTACACATATAGTACTCATTTCCCTAGATAAAGGAGTTCCAACCACTCAGCATTCAGTATACTGCCACCAGTATACTGATCACCGCCTGATCATCTGGAATCATCTGCACCTGTTTCTTCACTGGTTCAGGTCTCAAGTTAAAAGCCTGGAGAACTGTTCCTCAAGACCACATTAAAATTACAGGAAAGTCTGGCTCTTTGGAAGCAAAATATGAAGAAATAAAGGGTGGTTCAAGACATCTCACTGAAATGACATTTTCCTCCAATCCTGGTAAACTGCGTGAAACTGACTTCTGTCTTTCCTTCCTTATCATTAGTCTGACAGAAATATGTGTTGCATCCATCTGGGGGAGATTAATTGTGGTTTCATGAACTTTAAACTTGCATATAATCAAACCGGTTGTATTGACAGGGATGTTTAAGGTCTTTGCTAGGGCTTTGTAGCTTTTTCCATCAGAGTGTTGTTTAATAATGTTGTCCCCGCAAATTTTAAGAAGTCCTGTCATCTTCAACATGGCTGCCATTTGTAAAATCAGTATTTGACTCCAAATCAAGATTCACATTCATTTTAGTTTCACATTAATACATTGATCAGACATACCATTAAAACCACTAACAGGTGAAGTGAATATAATTTTGTTACAAGCTTAATATCATTACAGTGGCATCTGTCAAAGACTGGGATGCATCATACGACAAGTGAACAGTCAGTTCTTGAAGTTGATGTGTTGCAAGCTGCAGAAATGGGCAAATATAAAGATCTGAGTGACTTTTACATGTGCCAAATTATAATGGCTATACAAACAGGTCAGAGCATCTTCAAAACAGCAGGTCTTGTGGAGTGTTCCTGGTATGCAGTGGTCAATACCTACCAAAAGTGGTCCAAGGAAGGACAACCAGTGAACTGGCAACAGGGTCAGAGGTGGCAGTTGCTCACTGATGCATGTGGAGAGTGAAGGCTGGCCTTTCTGGTCTGATCCCACGGCACAGCTACTGTAGCGCAAATTGCTGAAAAAAAGAATAGAACAAATGGATGATTAAAACAAAGAAAACAGTGTTATTGAATATGATCAAATCATATCTCATATATAACTTAAGAAGAAATTATAAATGTATATGGATAAAGGTATTGGAACGCCCCTGTTTTTCAGGGTTTGGGCTAATCCCCCTTTTATCCAGTGAAGGACAATCTTAATGCTTCAGTATACCAAGACTTTCTGGACAACACCATGCTTCCAACTTTGTGGACACAGTTTGGGGAAGAGCCTTTTCTATGCCAGCATGACTGTGTACCAGTGCAAAAGGAAGCTCCATAAAGACATGGTTGAATGAATTTGGTGTGGAAGAACATGACTGGCCCACACAGAGCCCTGACCTCAACCCCATCCAACACCTCCGGGATGAACTGGACCAGAGACTGTGAGCCAGGCCTTCTCGACCAACATCAGTGCCCGACCTCATAAATGCTCTACAGAATGAATAGCCACAAAAACACTCCAAAATCTTGTGGAAAGCCTTCCAAGAAGAATGGAACCTGTTCTAGCTGCAAAGGGGGGACAATGTCCAGATTAAAGTCTATGTATTTGAATGCAATGTCATTAAAGTCCCTGTTGGTCAGGCATCCCAATACTTTTGTCCATATAGTGTATATAAATGAAAACGAAAAAAACAAAACAGGAAATAGAGCATTGATGAATTCCTCTGCTCCTTGTTGCTGGGGACAAATATTATTCACAGAATCTCTTGCCAAGGCAGCAAACAAGTATCCTGTCAGTTAAAAGTAAATGCATACGGTTCATGTTGTATCTTAATTGCAGGATACATCCTACATGTTGCACCCTGCTACCAGGACTAAAAATGAACAAGGCGTTCCTGACCTGCACCTTCTCACTGGAGAGGAAAATAATGGTTGCTGAGAAGAGATTATGTAAAATCTGGCAACCAAATGTCTGTGCTTCTAGTGGGGGCGAGTTCACATTAAGCTCGACACATGCACGAGGCGATAATGATTTATTACTGCTTTCAGAGTCGTATACTTGACGGAAGTGCGGCATGCTACAGCACCGCTGGGCAGACACCATATCCCCCCTCAAATTGTCTGAGAGGGTTTCTGGCACACCTCCAAGCCATAACTCTGGCCTGTTTTTACACAGGCATTTCGCATCAGATACATACGCACATGTAAAAGCCCTCAGGGCAAAGCAACGCTCCAGTGACAGAGCAATGAGGGGATGCAGTTTCTGCCTGTGGCAGGTGAAGTGCTATTGAAATAAAAGCTTTAAACACTGTAAACGAAGCCATGAATTCAACATTACAGCATGTTTTTCACAGATGTGTGCATGCAGTGCGGCAAATTGACCACAGTATTAGATGTTGTAATTTTACTGATCTAATAAGAGACACGTGTCTGTAACATTTCACTGATTATTAAAAATAGAAAATGTTAATTTTGTATGTGTCACCTCCCATACTATTATACACCTATTTCACTGTTAAGTTTCGGTTGCAGATTAACTGTCCTTGTCTGTCTGATCAGTTACCAACATAATTAGGAAGTGACCAAGGAATCAACTATCACATTTTAAACTTACAGCTGTGACCACTATAAGATAACACAAGATAACCTTTTACTAGTCCCACAGGTGAGAAATTTGCAATATGAAGGGAATAAAACATCAAATATGTAACTCAACATGGATACCGGTGGTAACCTAGGCTATTGGACCATAACTATTCTTATTACAGTTATTCACTACAGGAAAATATCATTGTAACAAGTTACTTTGTACTGTGGTGTCCTCAACACTGGTTGCAACTCAAAAGTAAAGTGCAAAGTGACCATTTTTGTCACACGTGAATACACCACAGCACAGCACACTGTGAACAGTGGGCAGCAAGCAACGGACCACCCAGGGAGCTGTGTGTGGGGACTGTACTTTGTTCAAAGGTACCTCAGTGGTGCCACTAGCAGTCCTGGAATTCAAACCAATAACCTTCTGATTGCAGGCACAACTCCCTATCCACCAGACCACCAGTAACCACTAATGGCAACACTGACAGTACCATGCAACTGCTGTTACACACAAAACACACATTGTATACACCCTTGGTTGAAGCTTTCTATGTGGCACACTGAGCTAAAAAAGTTTAACTTCAGGTAGCCCACGTTTCTTTCTGTGCTGATGAATGAGAAGGTGGACCTTTAGCGAAAGTGTGTAAACACTGAGGAGAGACCAGTGGCTCCAGTTGCCAAGTGGGCTAAACTCTTTTTACCAGACCCAAACTGTCATGACATACCCAAATGACAGCTCCCCAGAGATGCCCTGCACAGAGCACTTTCTCATTGCTGTGGATAGGATCAGGCTTTGTATTAACCTGACCACTTGACATCCCTCAACTGCAAAACTGCAACACAAATAAAGGGAATGTATATACTGGAAACAAATTAATGTAAAAATTGAAGTTTCTTAATGAGGTGTTGGACCACCATGAACAGCTTCAGTGAGCCTTGGCTTGGACTCTACAACTGGAAAAGTACTGAAGGGTTGAAACACCACGGAATGTAATCAGTTTTGCAAATAGATCAGGTTAATTTTTTAAGTAATAAAATGTTAATCTTTTTAATTTGATTGTGGTGGGTTAACTTACTAGGTCTAATGGAAAGTTAACATACTGCTCATGTTCACAGTCAGTATGGTGTGAAGAACCTTTGTAAAGTTTAAAAGAATTCCACTTATTGTCCAGGTTCTGTACACAAATTGAACAGAAGAGGATAAATGCTTCAGAGGGACATGATTAAGACCTACTTACTGGAAGGATAAACATAGTAACATTGTAAGGATGGAATGCTGTTGAGTAATTTGGGGCGATGTGCAGAAACCTGTTGGATGTTGCTGACGTCTATGTTTTGCCCTGTGTGTCCAAGCCAAGAACCCTTTAGGAACCTTTTAACAGTGTTGCTGCAAAGACTGTACAGTGATTCATCTTACACACTGAAGAACAGAAGTAATGAGGCCCTGAAATGCAAATTAATGTGATCAGAGGTCAATGTGTGTATAGCGTTCTGCGCACCAGCTACCATAAGGTGGATATTGAATTTGCACAGCAGGCTTTAGTACCCATGTTATTAGATTGTAATTAGAGACGACTTCAGAGGAACCCTTAACCAAGCCAGAACTGCACCTAAGAGGCCGAATGCTTCCAAGGGACACAATTAAGACCTACTTGCTGGAAGGATAAACATAGAAACTAAAAATTGCAGTTGTAAGGATGGAATGCTGTTGAGTAATGAGTGGTGATGTGCAGAAACCTGTTGGATGTTGCTGACGTCTATGCAGGAATACAGTCAGGTCTTTGTATTTTCTGTGGTTTCTGGAAGATTAATTATTTGTTGAAAGGCCCCTTTTTAAAAAGTACACACATTTACTCTCTCTCTCTCACACACACACACACACACTGATTTATGCTGCTCAGTCCTTCACATTCTCCATCCAAGCCATGCTCAGTCACTGCATGGTTCTGCCTGAGGCTCACTCCTGGCTTTCAGTCAGTTTCTATGGTCCAAATAATATGTTGAAAAACAGTCTCCATTACTGTATGTGAGAGGCTGCATTAAGTCTCATTGGCTGCCAGAAAGGAGAAAGGTAGAGTGGGGTGTGTGGTGGTGTGGGGGATAGGTTGGGGATGGGGGGACTGTGCATGTATATAACCCTGATTACCTGAGACTGATGGAACAGAAGACTGATGTAAGACTAAAATGACTTCCCCAGGGTGTGTGATTAAGTGAGTGAATGACCATCATGTTGACTTTTCATCTCTATAAATGACGCACATTCATGCGCAAGTCATTAACGCTCCATGAGTTTTCATTTGTGATTTTTGTTTTCACCTTTAGAACTCACAATTATCACCAGTGGGAAAGAATAAGCACTCAAAATGGCTAAAATAACAAATGCCGTGCCAGAACATTATAAGTAGATTTTAAAAAGGTTCTTCATATTCCCTCATCTCATTGGCAAAAACCCTTATAACACAGGTCACTGCCGAAAGTGCAACAAATGGTAAACTGTCATCAAAACAACTCCTTATATGGAAGTTCCGCTGGTTTGTGGTTATGCTCCAGATGTCAGACGTCATCCTGAGCTTTGTTTGGTGTTCCTGTGTAATGCAAAGCCAAAGTTATTGTCATTTAAAAAACATGCAATAATAATCACCACTACTGGAGTTTTAAAACGGCACCACACACAAACGGCCATAAAGAACCAAAAATGGCTAAATTTCTTTGATTTAAGGTCTTAGAAACAAACAGAAACACAAGATCCTTGATTCTGGGAGAACTTTCAGGATAGTCTCCACCCACAAGTGCGAGGGGAAAACCCACAGAGGGAGGGGGGTCCAGAGAGTGGCCCAGAAAGTGGCAGAACAAAAGAGTAGGAGGGCGAACGCCAGTGTAAGACTGTTTTAGATTTGTTGTAATCAGAGTTCTAAGAGTCAAAGGGGAGAACTTACTTAACTATATCTACCTATACAGCAAAGAACAATCTGATTGCAACACTTTTAAGAATTTAACCATATTGCTTCTAATATTAGTAAAGTAAATCTGAATCCAGGTGGTCTGCAGCACACTTTGAAGACACATGATAGACACGAGTGTAAACAGCGATGTGTCCCATCTGTCCACTTGTGAGACGATTACCCAAGACACATTTTAAAAACCAGTGTAAACAGGAGCGTGAATCTGTCAGTTGACACAGTGCTCAGTGAACCATCATGATAAGCAACTTGCCACCTTGCCATAAAATCCTGCATTAGAGCCTCAAGGTTTATTTGCTTAGATTTTTTTATCTGTGCCTTTTGTATAAGTGACCAGAAAAATCCTCAAGAATATTGCTTGCCTTATCATGGCCACTGCGGCCACGCTAGAGAGAACTGTGTCATGGGAAAAATCTAATATGGGCAGGGACAAGAGAAAGCAATGCAGTAATTAATGTTAAATATTGATAACATTTTATATTGTCAGTATGTAAATGTAGTGAGTGGACTCCTGACTTTTTGATGAAACTTTAATAATGGATGCTTTTTTATTACAGTTCCACATTTACAGCACTGTGAACATGTACTGGAAGGGACATAATCATTTTTCTGTCTCCACAAACCCCCACAGAGTGCTTGAAGTGACAGGTTTAGCACTTGATTCTCATTTCAGAGGATTCCATTAAGCCTAGATGGTTTGAGGGATGCAGTCTTTTGCAGTGGTCGCTACAAAATGAGATCAGGTTAACATCTTCATAGCAGCTCTCACCAAAGTCAATAGCTTAAAGCTGTGGATTACTTTATTAGGGAAACCTCTTCAGCGTTATGGAAATATTCAATCAGTGATGAACCATGACTAGGCCTTCAGTTCTGTGGTCCAGTGTTGTGCACGAATGCGTTCAATGAACGGCGTTCATCGAACACGTTCCTATTTCCTATCACTGAACTGAACGAATCAGTTTACAAATTATGAACGTGAACGCGAGTGACGTTCACTCTCGTGAGACTGAACGCAGCTCACGTTTTACGTTTGCTGATTACAGGCTAGCATGGTTGGTGCTTCGAGTTCAGACGCTTCTGCAGAAGGCAGTTTGTTAAAACATTTGAGTCCGTTTTTTTGAAGAAATCGGTGTAGATTGAGATGGGGAAAACCACACGTTTTGTTTACTTTTAGTTATGTTCCTTTCTGAGTGCTTTAAAAGATATTGTCTGAATGTTGCATTTTAGGCAGACACGTTTTGTTTACATTGTCTGAATAAAATTTCCATACACAGTATACCTAGGCCTCGTTTTTTTCACTTTCAGCATAACATGATGCGTTGCTTAAGTGGTAGGATCTATTCTCAAACTCAAAATTGGTTTTTAATGTAACTTATGTCTGTGATTGTTCAGTGGTATGACAGAAGGAGAAGATTGAATGAGGTTCAGATAGACGCACGATGAATTGAAAATGTTGTGAACTTGGTTCAGAATTAAAAAAAAAAACTAGGAACGTGAACTAGTTCATTTTCATTTGAATGAACTGAACTAGCTCTTTTTCAGTGTGAACTGGCACAACACTGCTGTGGTCACATAGTCAAGCACAAACATGGCAAGTCCATCTCGTCATAGGTTACTATACTCTGTATACCTGTGAAAACACCTTCACATTAGTGCTCCTATGTTTTTTCTTTGGTTCTGATATGCACAGAGAGCCAGGGGAGGGAATAGACCATGTTTTTCACAGCTTTAATGACAACATGCATTTGCACTGTGTAAGAACACGCCGTTGGGGAGCGGCACCGGCTATCAGTCAGCAGGGCCTTCCAACAGGAGCACAATTTCAGGAGGGCTGGCACTCCCCACCCCAGGCTATCGCCTATAGCAGGCTCCGTTACTGGTTAGCATTAATCCAACATTGGGGCACAACAGTTTTTGGTGTTCCTAATGAAATAAGGCAAAATTTGAAAGTTCTTATAGATGTTAACATATATTTTAAATTGTAAAGGTCCTGCCGGCATAGAGCTGACAGAAAGCTGAGTTTTCTATTTCTAACGTGTATCTAGAACACACTGCTTAGACTCTGGCTTGTACTGCAGTCAGTGCTGTATCTAGCACCTCCAGAAGGTCTAGAGCGACTTGATTTTGGGCTTCAAACATACATCTCAGTGTACTAAATAAAATAATATTCCTGTTTTATTCATTTTGAACACTGTGTATTACTCACTTGTACCGCATCGCCAGCTAGGAAGACGTCTATCTTTTGTTATGGATAAATGCTTGACCCCTTTTAAGTGCAGAGGCTGTGGAAAATTGGGGGTGGCCACTTCCTCTGAAAAAAAAAAAAAAAAAGAAAGAAAGAAAGAAAAATGCAATCCTGACTCAGAAATCAAGTGCTAATGAGAACAGAATGACTGTGCATTTATAGAGTAGTAGGGGGTGCTTGTTCTACTACTGAAAGGCGAGCACCCTAGAGCAGAGAGACCATGATTAGATTTTAAGAAGGAACATGTCAAGAGCTCGGACAGCTTAACTGGTTGTGATGTACTGAACCGAAGGTACAGAGGTAGTGAGGCGTGGAGCCCTTTGAAGCAGAGCTGAGATGTGAGAAACAGAGCTGTGTATCTGATTCTTGCTCTCTGATTCTGCAGAAAAGTCCCTCTACTATCATTGCTTTAATGATGGAACTTTAACTATAACACAGGCTCATTAGAATTCATCCGAAGTAGAACTACACTGCTGATATATGGATAATCATTTCCTTGACTGTGCTGGGTAGCGAGTTCTGAGAGGACACAGACTATTTGCTGTCTTAGTGTTATGATGGTAAAGACGAAGAGGCAAATAACTGGTTTGAAATATTGAAAACCATTAGGAAGGAAAGGAAAATGGATGTAAGTCATCTGAAGAACTTTGGGGTTTTTGTTGTATTACCAGTGCAAAGCATCACCAGCGCCTCATTTTCACACTACAACTTTTTCTGGATGCCTCCCTTGAGTGTAAACACCGTTTTTGAGCCTGGGAGAGCTCCAGAGTTCCGATCTCTGGTTCTCCTGAAAATGGTGGTCTGGTGTGAAAGCTGTCTTCTCCAGGCACTGCACAGCGAGCAGCCTGACTGACTCGGATTGTTTCCTCACTCCCTGTTTAAAATGTTGCAACAGCAGAAACCGGTCTAAACCAGTGTAACAAGATTTGATTCAAAGTCATTCTGGACTGTTTCTATAAGTCAGTTATGAATTTTAATGTAGCACAAATAAGAACAGGCCATTTCAAATTATGTAAAAATTAATGATAAACAACAGAAATGGAGATTTGACATTGATCAAATTATGAACCACAATCCCTGGAAAAGGAATGAACTTATTTATAATTTAGCAGAAACTACATGGAAGAAGGGTGTATGTGCACTCAATTCCCAGGCTGGAAGAAGTTCTGCTGTACAAAAAATCAAACCTGAAATAGTGAGCTTCTCCCCAAATGATGGGGTGTGTTTAATAATTCGGTACAATTGTGAAAACACCCTCAGATACCTATTGTTAGTTGGTGTTTTACACAATGCTGTACTCTCATTTGTTAGTCCGATATCATTGTTGAGCTTTGTTCATCTGAATATCCTAAATGGCTCATTCTGGCAGTCCTACATTCTAACTGTTGGAGGTATTCTTGTGCTCCAGGCTTGTGACTGGCTTTGTTTCCAATGACACTTCTTTGGCTGGTGTGCAGCTAGACACCAGCAATGCGAACACCAAGAACAAGACTTTTTTGTGCAGGTGCTGTGCCTGCAGACATCAGAACTGGCCTCCAAGCAACTTCTGATACTCTACTATGGAATGTGGGAGTATATGCAAAACAGGCGATGAGTTATTTGTGGTTTCAGTGAAAGTACCTTTATACCAGGGATATGTCACTAGACCCCAATTTACAGTGACGAATGCTTACTACATCCCACTACACTCAATGGGAGGATTAAATAGTCATTAATGATATAAAAATACAAAGAACTTGTGGTCCATGGACATTGACATGTGACCATGAGTCATGACATTTATTGTTTGCATCAAAGCTTTGCTTTGAGTATTGCTCTGGTGTTAAAATCAGGTACCAATAAATGTCAGGTAACCTGATGACTGTGCTCCAGTTCACAAAGCAAGCTCCATAAAGGCATCTGGATGAGTTCGGTGTGGAAGAACTTGACTGGCCCACACAGAGCCCTGACCTCATCCCCATACAACACCTTTGGGATGAACTGGAACAGAGATTGCGAGCCAGACCTTCTCATCCAGTATCAGTGCCGGACCTTATAAATGCTCTACAGAATGAATGGGCACAAATTCCCACAGAATCTCCAAAATCTTGTGGAAAGCCTTCCAAGAAGAGTGGAAGCTGCAAAGGGAGGACCAACTCCATACTGTAGCCTATATATCAGAATGCAATGTCATTAAAGTGGCATTGCATTCGGTTTGCTTCATAGACAGGTGTCCCAATACTTTTGGTATGTGTTGTGTTGTGTATGTGTAGCATATTGTGCACTTTGAGCTTGTGTTATCAAGGCAGCATGAATTAATAATTCACAAACAAATCACTGAATCGTAGCCTCAAAGGAGGGTGGGTGGAAAAAGTCTTTGCAGATATTTTTTTGATGTTTTGGATGCCTGTTTGGTGTTTCTTTATAAAGAACAAAGTATGTTCTGTTTAACAGACTATAATCTCTTTCACTTTATTCATTTAATTACTATTGTCTTATGTATTTGAGGACATACGCAGAATGTTTCAGCTTCTGATTTTGAATCAAATCCGTAGCTCTGCTGACGTCAGTTAGCATCAGGGTCAGTCGCATCAGGGTCAACCCTTTCAGACTTCGAGCTATTTTGGTGGTTTCGGGCAAAATACAAAGCTCTCAAATGGAGCATCTTCCATCCTCAAGAATCCGGGAACACATGAGACACAGTACAGCTTGTTAGTGGCTCCCAATATGTTTTTTTTTATCTACATTTTAAAATGCATAGTTCCAGATAAAATCTTATTGACTGAGCCGTGTTTTGAAGCCATTGTAAAATATTCAACATACGAACACCTGCGGCCACCTCACAACTGAGGTCCGTATTAATGAGCCACCTCTGTAATTACCAGTGTGCTGGGAATGGACCAATCTTATACTGCGCACATGAGGTGAACTGATAGCTGAAAAAAAGAACCTGTTTTCTTAACTAGAACGAGACTGATTGGCTTGTTGACAGGCTAAAAGGCAAAATGGTACAACGGACTTTATATTAAAGTGCTTACAGAAGAACCACCATGCACCCTCTGAGTGCAGACACCTGTATGTAATGCCTATATATTGCACTGCATAGGACATAGAGAACAAATGGAGGTTGAGGCCCAGTGTGGGAAAAGGGACATACACCAATGCTAACTAAGAAGACATAAGCTGGTAACACAGAATTTCATGGGAGCATTCAACTACTGAATTTTCCCCTTACTTTTTCCAAATGTGCCCCTTAAATAATAGAACCTCCTGAATTAAATTTCAGATTAAGGGGTTTCACACTCATGCTTTAAATCTCATTTTAAGGTAAACTTAAGGGGTCGGTTTCACAAGTGAACGGCTACTTAATTCAGTTGAAGGGGTTTGGTGTATTTTCAGGGGTAAATTAAGGTAGGGTTAAGGACATTTTAAGTACATTGTGTTTCGTAGTGATAGGAATTAGCATGGTCATTGCTGTGGTAACTTGAGCAATTAAACGTTACTGTATTTTTAGTTTTTTTTTTTTTTTACATGTTCATCATTATATGACAAACCTTTAAAATAATGAGCAACTTGTTTTTCCTCAGTAGTCCATGGTTGCTTTACAACAGTATAGTCTAAAGTAACTACATTTCTTGGTAGAAGATGTGTTTGTGATTATTAGTAGTTAGTAAACAATTGTGCATACAATCATATTTTAAATTGCCTGCCCCACTTCACATCCCCATACCCACGGTATAATCACTTTACTCTGTATTTTATTTTATTTCCTAACAAAACTCAACTCCACAACAATTACTAATGCTAACTTAGTAGTTAGCACACATCACAATCAGAAGCACTGCTGACAGTTGCCTCACCAAGTTAGCTTAGCAATTCTCTGTCAGGAACACTGGTTGTCATACCATTTTTCTTCCAGAAACTAGTCCACAGATTTTGGAATGAGGAATGTGCATTTTTGAAGAGTGATTCAGGTATTAATATTTACATCTCATGAAAATCTTTAGGCCGGTGATCGCTCATTATCTGTAGAAAAGGATCCTGCCATAGTGTGATCGCGAAGGCCTTCAGAGCTTTTTCAGATGCTCCTCTGAACTCATTATAGCTTCAAAGCCCCTACAAAGGGAACGAGCCATGGCAGCATGGAGGTATGCGAGTTGAATGGGATAACAATCGCATAGGAGAACATCAAGGAGGCTCAAGGTTTCCTAACACGTCCGAAAGGCCAGCATGTTCGGTGAGGGTTAGTTAATGCTGAATGTAACAAAGCTTGCATAGCAGTCATATCAGCACTTATTCATCTCTGATCTCCGTTGCCATAGCAAGAAGACTTTCTGCACAAGAGACTAGGGTGGGGTAGGTGGGGGTGGCAGGAAAGGAAACTAAGCAAGAAAGAACAGTTCACTGTTTTATGGGAATTTATTTATGACCGAATCATATGGAAGAAGCGATCGTCCGTGAAACTGGTTTCTATAATGCATCTGCCGAGTATACGACTGTAATAAAACAGTCAATAAAATTTTATTTTGCTGATTTCTAAGCAGACTGCTGAATGGAGACAAGGTAACTTTAACAATAATTAACTGAAGTGGCAGAAATCGACTTGCATAACCTTAACGAAAAGAGTCTTTGAGCGCATCTTTGTAGTTCGTCTTAACCTTTGTCTGGAGCAAGAAAAGCAATATTATGTGATTAAACTAATCAAAGCACAGCACCCCGCCTCACTAATACGTTAAGCTTGTTTTGTGCAACATCACCGCCGAAGTGCACACCTTTGAAATGAACCCCAGACGACAAGCTTTCACGTAATATTCGTTCTAATCCAGAGAATCTATCCAGCGTAGCACACACTCATCAAGAAAATAGCCTCTCAAGGTTAAGTGTAGGCAGCATCTCGCTATTCATCAACTGGAGTTTGGTGTTGCCCCCGTAATAAGCTGCACTCAGGATGCTTTATGAAAAGAGAACGTGTTCAGCCTTGTTTTTAATTAGCATAAAACTTCACTATTTGGACAAAAGTATTGGGACACACCTGTTTTGGGCTAGGACCCATTCTTCCAGTGACAGACAATCTTAATGCTTCAGCATACCAAGAAATTTTGGACAACACCATGCCTCCAACTTTGTGGACACAGTTTGGGGAAAGAACCTTTTCTATTCCAGCATGACTGTGCCCTAGTGCACAAAGCAAGCACCATAAAGACATGGCTGAGTTCAATATGGAAGAACTTGACTGGCCCACACAGAGCCCTGACCTTGACCTCAATATTACGAGCCAGGCCTTCTTGTCTACCATCAGTGCCTGACTTCATAAATGGTCTACAGAATGAATGGGCACAAATGCCCACAGAAACTCCAAAATCTTTTGGAAAGCCTTCTGAGAAGATTGGAAGCAGCTATTGCTGCAAAGAGGGGACCAACTCCATATAAAAAAGTCTATGCATTTGAATGCACTGTATTTAAAGTCCCTGTTGGTGTAATTGTCAGGCGCCACAATACTTTTGTCCATGTCATGTATCTTGAAATCTTGTGCATGAAATGTATCTTGAAGTACTCTGGATCCCTCTGTCAAATCAACAACATTGCAGACATATATAGACTACATCTCCCACTTGGAGACCTTGTCATGTCCAATTCTAGCCACTTATTTGGACCTCTTCATTCACACAATACCACCCAACGTTTGGAGGGTGAAGGTTTACCCATGCTTCCTCTGAGTTGTATGAAACACCACCACTTTTTGCTACTAATGTCACTGGAGGACTCAACATGCTTGGAGGAGAACACTAACTTTCAATTCTGTTATGTCAGTTAAGACATTCTTAAACTGTCCAGCATCTAGCATATTGACTGGGGGGACATCCTACCCACCCAACAATAGAAAAGCAAACTGTTCGCTCCCATCCATACATTGCTATGGCATCACTGGGAATGGAACTTTGATTTGCCAAACATAGAGCCTATTTTTAAAGCTGTTTTTGACAAAGTGAAATTTGACTCATTCCACACCCACATGTACTTAAATGTACTTCTGGTGTGTTTGTACGAATAGCACATGTTCATCACCACAATGGAATGTTTTTCATTCTAGATACTTCTTTTGATGACTGCAACTGCTTTCATACTTTTATTAATAATAAATCTGAGCTCCTGGGAAGCTTTCAAGGACAAGTGGCTGCTGGAACAATGGGTTGAGTGGTCATTTGACCCAGCACTTTTTAAACTACTGGAACAAAGCATGACTAGTTTATTTGGTCGTTTATTGAAAAAAAAAACAAACCCAAAAAATACTCCACTCTCACAGATCACAATAGGCATGAATACAGTCAAATGCAACAGCAGACTCAATTAAAAATCTCCGATTCAGCTTTGGGAGGGAGGGGGGACCAAACACTGATGCTGTTCATGAAAGATTTGGTTAGTGACATGTTATCTATATCTATATACACACACATATCTCTATGTGTGATGCATACACACACACACACACACACACACACACACACACACACACACACACACACACACACACACACACACACACA
>JBBIGA010125049.1:0-24547 GCA_037576975.1 Alestes dentex | reverse complement strand
ATCTTATTTAATGAGGAAAAGTATAAAAACACTGCTGTAATCGACACTCTCCTCTCGCAGTGAGACCAGTTGGATGGCAAAACACTACTAGAAGTTCGTCAAAGGTAATTATTGCCATTTGGTTTAAGAGTAAACAAGTGATTTGTTTCCTTTGAATTATTCAAGTACTGTAAACACTGCATTGTTTCTCTTATTTTGATGTTTCGTCATTTCCTTTAAAATTATGCTTTAAAGAACAATATTTTTATTTGAAAATGGGGACAAATATTGTCAGTAGTTCTTAAAAACTAAGGCTAAGGTGTTCAGTTCAATACTTGCACCTATAAAAGACAAAACCTGAGAAACTGAACATTTTTGCATTTTTTTTCTGGAGCTGTATACTATAATTATCAATTTCATTTGCTTTTCTGGCTTTAAAGTTTATCTTCATCTTTTATACTTATCTGATGTAAACATGCTGCTCAGGATATTATATCTATCTATTCATATGATGCAATGTGTGCATTTATTTACAAAACATAAACAAAAGTAGTTGATCAGTCACGTACGTTGGCCTGGTCCCTGGGCACTGGTACCAGAGGAGTACGGGAGCTGGGTAGCCAAATGATGTGCATGTTATGGAGCTTCCATTGGTCTGTCTCAGCAAAACAACCGGCTTCTCTGTTAAACAAGAAAATTAAATCTTCAACAACGCTTGATATCTAATTTACATGAGTTCATTTTTGATTGCTGAAGTGAATAAAGAAAGCAGCTGAAATGAAGCTTCATTAAATCATAACAAGCAGGAATTTTGAGGAAACTGATTAAACACAATCAAACTCAATGCCCACAATCATTACTTACGGTACATCTGGATGCGGAAGGTAATGGAAGCATTAGCCATGCTGCTGTTTGCGTAGAAGGTATATTTTCCCTGATCTCTGTAGTTTAGTCTCTTTAGAAGCAGCACTGCTTCATGCCTATTTAACAAAATTTAAATATTTCATTATAACATATCTTTTATATATATATATTTGTTGACATGTATTCCACTTTCAGTACTTGTTTTCAAAATTATAAATCCTGCTACCTGGTTACAATTTTGAAAACAACTTAAATGTAAAACAATAACCTTTTGTTCTATTACAGTAGGGACCCTAGACAAATTATTGTACGAACGTGTGAGGTTCAAATCATTTTAGAAAATCAAGAAAATATAAGTTACTTTTCTTATTTTACTGCTTGCAGATGAAATATGAGTTTGTCGACTGACCTGTAATTATGGGTGAAGAACCTTTTTTCTGGTTCTGAGGTATTGGGAAAATACCAGTCTTGGAATTTCAGAGGTGGATATGCCTCAATGAGGACCCTCAACTCTACATCTCCTCCCTCAGGAGCGTTAATAGACAGACCCTCATGACTGGAGGGCAGTTTTGGGGTAAGTCTGAGGTAAGGTTTCTCTGGGGACAAAAATGACAAACTCTTTTTACTACTTTGATACATACACTACTCACAAAAAGTTAGGGATATTTGGCTTTCGGGTTAAATTTATGGAAAACGTAAAAAGTTCACACTACAGTGATATTATATAATGAAAGTAGGGCATTTAAGTAGAAGCATGCAATTGTGATTTCTCAGACAATTCACTGAAACAAAAGCCAACAACAGTGGTGAGTATACCACAACAAAAAATGTCAATAACGTGTCATGAGCCCTTGAGGATCAATTACAGCTTGACAACAAGGCCTCATGCTGTTCACAAGTTGACTTATTGGCTGCTGAGGCATAGCATTCCACTCTTCTTGAAGGTCGGCCCTCAGGTCATTGAGTTTCTGGGGTACAGAGTTACGAGCCTCTACACGCCAACTAAGCTGATCTCATAGGTTTTTTATGGGATTCAGGTCTGGAGAAAGTGCAGGTCACTCCATTCGAAATACCCCAGTGTCCAGCAGCCGTTCCCTAACGATGCGACCTCGATGAGCTGGAGCACTGTCGTCCATGAAGATGAAATTAGGCCTGTCTTGTTCATGCAGGGGCACAATGACTGGATTAATGATGTTATTTAGGTAGTATGGGCTTGTCACTGTACCATTCACAGTGTAGGGCAGTTCTGTATTGACTAGACACGCCTGCCCACACTAACACCACCACCACCAAAGGCTGATGCATAGCGCTCTCGACGTCTCCAACATTGTTGGCGGCCATCATTACTGCTGAACGTGAATTGACTTTCATTAGAATACAGCACTGAGGCCCACTGATCCCTTGTCCAGCATAAATGCTGCCTGTGCCAGGTTGTGTGGTCAGGTACCCGTGCAGGTCGTCTAGCACGCAGACCACGCTGTGAACGGTTTCGAATGGTCTGATGTGACACTTGGGTGCCTCTTACCTCCCTTAAATGTGCCTGGAGCTGAGTGGCATTCATCATCTGGTTCCGCAGGGCACCGTTCACAATGAAACGGTCATCAGTGTGGGATGTGGCCAAAGGACGTCCACTTCTATGCCTTTCTGTAACTCTTCCAGTCTCTGTATGTCTGTTAAACCTGCTGATGACACTCTGTGAAACTCTAAGCTCAGTGGCTACTTCCATCTGAGAACATCCTGTTTGAAGGCTCACAATGGCGAGGTACTGTTGATCAATTTTTAGGTGTCGTCTTGGTCTCAAGATGTCAAAATGTGAACAGCATGATGAGAAGGACTGCTTAAACACTAATTCTGATTGAACCAGGAAATGTATTGATCAATTCATGGATCAAACACCTGTTGTGTAAACCTGTTAAGCTCCTTGTCAGAGAACAGCAAGTTGTGTAAAAAGTACTGAAACACTGAACAGGTGGACATGTGCATTCAGGGACTCCGTAAAGGTTATTGTGCATTTTAGGTTCATCCTGACATATCACCCGAAAGCCGAATATCCCTACCTTTTTGTGAGTAGTGTATCTATCTTATCTCATATAACATTTATAGTCTCACAAGAAAGAGTGGCCATGAAAAACAGACCAATGGTCATTAAAAACAAAACAAGTTTTAAGCTTATCCATGGGACTGAAATGATATCTCATTTACTTGCTACTGTCTTTTGAAAAGAGATTCTTTTAACTTCACAAATGTTTTTCTATCTACTATAACATAATTATTGGGATGGTGTGAAAGATTGAAGTTGAAACCTAGCACTTGGCTTAAAAGTTTGTTTCCCACTGTTTGGACAAAGCCAGTGAATGGAAGTATGTATTTGTGGAACAGTGTAATATACACAAAACGCAAATGTAAGCTCTTACCGACTACAAGCAGTTGTGTGGTAGAACTGTTAATTCCTGCTTCATTAATTCCCATACAGGTGATGTTACCAGAGTCGGACAGGATCACTTTAGGAATGGTCAGACTACTCACAATGTCCAACCCATCACCCTTTAATTTAGATTTCTCCTCTGGGCCCGGTAACTGTTAATAAAAAAGCAGGGGTTTGTTTATGCTGTTGGTGCATTTCAGGTTTGCGTGACTATTAAGAGACCAGGGCAGATATATAATTTACATTCACATTTCTGGCTTTTAGCAGACCCTCTTATTCAGAGCAACGTACACTAGTACTCACATAGTCCACATCTGTTCTTCAAGCCTGAAAAGCTATACTGAAATCAACATCTGCTATTCAACCAAGTTACTAACACCAATAAGACTTTTCACAACCCCCTAAAACCTAGGATTGCTCTGATTACACTCTTTAAGGTCTTAGTCTTTTTCAGTTTCCAGGTTTTCAGTTTCAGGTTTGAGTTCAGATGCAGAGCACTGAAACACACAGGAAGTTTCACATGCTGCCAATGTGGGTGAAAGCGAAGAGGGTTACCTGTTCTCTAGAGGAGTGGCTCCAGGTGACGTTGTAGTTGAAGTTTATGTTGTGTGTAGAACAGCTGATCTCTAGTCTTTCACCAACAAGTCGCACATACTCGCTACTCTTCAAGAAGACGTATGGTGGAAAGCGTGCTCCTGTAGAGCAACCACACAGAAAGAGTGTTGACTTTGCTGTCACGGCAAACTACATACAGTTGAACGCAAAAGTCTGGGTACATGTCTTGTGAAAACTGTGAATATAAGTACACATCTTCTAAAGGCTTATTCAGATCTTTATGCAAAATTATAAGATGTTAAAAGTTACCTTTTTATATATAAAAGGCACCTTTTTATTTCGTTTTTATGTTTTATAATTAAGGGAAAAATGTTTTCATGTTTTTAAATTAAGGGGAAAAATCAAATAAATGATTTTTTGTGCACTAAATTTTGCTGGAAAAAATACCATATTTAAATGTGTTCTTTGTAGAGGAAATGTCCTTATTGTCATTTCAACAAAACAGATAAACTGACCTGGGGTGTCCAAACATTTGTATATGCCTGTATGTTTGCCATTGAAAAAAAAGAGTACAACCCATTTAGCAGTTACCCTTTCACAGCACCAGAGTGAAGAACAACTGAACAGGCTCATTTGAAGTCAATGGAGTTTATCAGGAAAACAGTAAAAGAGCACTGACAACCACAAGCACTCACTCCGCATGATGTTGAGACTGAAGACTGCAGAAGTCTTCCTCACTCCTCTTATTTTGCCGATGCAGACATAGTCGGCAGTGTACCAAGGCCGGGCATTCCAGATTTGCATCCCTTTCTTGGGATCATAGGTCACATTCATGCCCGGGGGGAGGGCCGTCCCGTTGTCCATTCGCAAGTGGACGTCAGTGGCGGCAGGGTCAGTGAGGAGGCAGGACAGGACGGCGTTCTCTCCCTCCTTCATTACCATACTCCGGTCGGAAGTTATAAAGAGAACTTTTGGATCTGTAGGTCAGAAAGTTTATGTCATGAGCTTCATTTCATACAGCTGTAGGTTCTGACCATTCTTTTCACGATACCTGTGACCATTCTTCTGTGTCATTCCTCTGACCTCAGATAATTGTTGCTTTACTGTTTTCTATTGTTTTTTCCATAATTTTTTTCAGATCTTTATATAGATCTATGCCATAATGCTTTTGCACATTGTTTGAGTATGTAATTCAGTTAATACTTGTGGACAAATTTATGTGTGGGTGTGTGCGAAGTATTTTTTCTGCCTTTGTTATTCAACCAGTCAAATTCAAGAACCTGAAATATCCTGAATAAGCACTGTGATATAAACAAATATATTCAGAATATTTTGATGAGATATATGTCATTCTAGAGAGTCACAATTATTGATAGGAACCAGACATGCCTCTAAAAGTTACATCACACTGAGTTATATTATAATATGCAATGATTACAAAAAAAACTATTGACCAATGTAGTGTTTCGTGATTCTTCTAAAATAAGTTTTTGGCCCAAAATGTTGTTTTTAACATACAGTACATTCATGGTAGAGAAGTACATGCAAGGTGTACCAAAATCAGACAGGTGTAGATTAACTGGTCATTTTGGACACAAAATGTGACCCCTGGTTCCTGTCACACAAGCCAGAATGTTTCTCTACAGTGAAACATTTCACATCAAACCACTTTCAACGACTTTGTTTACATCTTGAAATGTACAGATTTTTTAGATCCTTAGAATTCTTCTTTAAAACATATATAAGCTTTTTTTGCTTTATGTTTTTCTTTCCTTTATAAAACTGCTGTATGAGAGCAGTAGAACACATTAGGTCATGTATTCTCATGAAAACCATCACAGCTATGACGATCTTTAGCCGTGACCAAATCCAGGCCAAGCCATGATGTTATTTAAGATAAAACACTTGTAATATTCTAATGTCACCCATCACCCAAACCATTCATGCCTTCGAGTTGATTTTAACTCAGCAGGACTACACCCACCTCTTACAAATAAATGCACAGATGAGAAGTTGGCATTGCTGCTCCTGTACGCACACTTGTGAGTGCCTGTCAGATCCACAGTGGCTTTTCCCACACTGAAGATAGAGTTGTTTCCAGTGGACTTGATGTAACGTTTGTGTTTAAACAGTCGAGGGATCCACGTCACTGGACCATCACCCTCACAAGTCAGCTCGAGACGAGAACTCACATTCATGACCACATCCGAGCCGACCACATCTCCCGTGTTTGTCTTTATCACAGGCTGCATCCACCCTGTCAGTCAAAGGAAGACAGACTGAATTTAATTGGCAAGATGATTTTTGAATGTCCCAGATGAACACTGTGTAAAATGTGAAAAATTGAGCATAATATATAGCAAAATGTGAATGAAAAAAACAATGTAGGAATACATCAAAACATGGTTTAAAAATCTAATGAGACCCATCTGAGAAGTGTCTTAGTACTCTGGTGAGCGCCAGGCGATGCTGTAAACTATCCAGCCTTTATATAGGGTCTTTAAGAGGGTAAAGTTCTTATTCACTGGTGGAGTGACAGGTTGAGCTTACAAGTGGACACACATGGAAATGAGCATGATTATTAATGAGCATGTCATCTCAATTATACTTTCTGTTTATGCACAATTATCAAGTCAAGAAGGTTTTATTGTCATTTGTACCCTATACAAATGAAACAATGTGCCTCCAGGACTATGGTGCAACACAAGAGCGGAACAGAACTGAACACACGACCACAAGTGCAGAGCTAGATAAAGAACACAAGAGCAACGGTACAACTAGACGAGACAAGACAAGACAACATTCAGTCTAATTGACAACAGCTACGGTGAGGATAAATACCGTATTTTGACAGGTACTGTATTCTAGCAGCAGAGAATTGTGTGCAAAAATGCAGAGCAGAAGTTACATGTGGAAAAATGCAGGACAGCGATAAATATGAATGTGCAGTTTTAGCAGCAACATGACAGAGAATGTGCAGTAAAATAAATAGAAGAGTCTTTTAACAGGTAATCAAAGTCTGAGTTGTTCAAGGGGGTGGGGTGAGGGAGCGGGGGTGTTGGTGGTATGTGAGTGTCTGAGTGTGTGTGGGGTCTAATGCTTCGGTTCCAGTTGAGGAGTCTGATGGCCCCCATTCTGTTCCCCATTCTGGTAGTGGAGGCCCATATGCTATGGAACCTTTTTCCAGAAGGGAAAAGAGAGTGTGTGAGGGGTGAGTGAGGTCGTCCACAATGCCAGTGGCTTTGCGGATGCAGCGTGTGGTGTAAATGTCTGGACAGAGGGCAGAGAGACCCCAATGGTCTTCTCAGCTGTCCTCACCACCCTCTCTAAGGTCTTGTGATCAGAAATGTTACAATTCCCATACCAGTTATGCTAGTTACCCAGATAGCACACATCCGTTGAAATGACATTGATTCCATATCAGACAAATGTTGATCCAGCATTGATATTGCTCATTGAGAAGGCCATCTATTCAATGTTGAAAAATCAACCATTTGTGGATGGATTCAACAAGGATTCAGCATTGTTTGGCAATATCAATGTTGATTTTGATCTTATTTTCAATGTTGAAAACGTCACCTTTTAACAATGTTGAATTAAGGTTTTGTTATCATCAAATGTTCTATATTGAAAATCTGACCAAAAATTGTTTTAGTTTTAATGTTGATAATTCAACACTGACCATAAATCAATGCATTTAACCATAATTCAACGTTGAATCAATAACATGCTGTTATCTGGGTAAGCTACGTTATGCTGGCTATTTATGCTAACATGCTGGTGATGCTAAATTATGTTAGTTATGCTCACTTATACTTACTAGTCTAATCCTAGTGCTAACATGCTTTCAATGTTACATTGGTTAGTTATGCCTAATTAGATTTAACAAATCAGTTAGAAAACTCTTGAATCTTAAGAGAGCCATCAACTTAGACTGCAGTCCATTTATCTTTACACCAGAGCAACAACATTTATTGTCATAGATAATATTGTCAATGGAGATGCCTCTCTGGTTTCTGGTTGCATGACATGGTTCTGATGTGCTTGTGGTATTTCAGAAGAAATGAAAGCAAAGTGTTAACTGGAAAGAAGCCAGACAAGAAAGACACAGCACAAGGAAACATGTTGCAGAATCAGGCAAAACCCCAATATCCTATTTCTTTGTCTCACTTCTCTGTGTTTTTCTCTCCGTGTTTTTCAGCATAAATCTGTCTATCTCAGTTCACACATTCACTCAGTGTGCTGTATGTAATGTAACACTCAACAGCGTCTGTGCCAACGGTTCAGTAGCTGAATTGCAGGAATATGATAAAGTGAAGCTTCTTCCTTCTTTACACAAAACTTTGGAAATGTACTGCTGTGTGCTTCTTAGTGCCTATCATTTTAGTTCTCTTCAGACTCAAGGCTCCCCCTCCTTTTCTGATGTATAAGTTCTGATAGTTCTGATTATTAAACTCTTTCCAGTTTTGAGTGTCTGCAAGTATCCAAATTTTCCTCTGTTCTGAATTGTGCACAAAAATACACAAAAATGGTACAAATTATTCACCAACAACATTTGCAAAGTAATTATTTGATAACAATGATAAAATCTTAGTCTAATTCAAATAGCCCTGGAAATCTCTTCAGAACAAACCTGCAGGTTGCAGACAGTAAATTAGTCAGAATTTTTTTACATCATTATAAGGTGGTGATGATGATGGATTTGATCCAGATATTACTATGGAACTGAGCAATCATAGTATGTTTCCAAAACCCAAACATCATATGACCAAAGAATATGTATAAAATAACACTAAAGCAAAAAATTCTGTGAAACTTGATAAGTGGCACTGGTTGTCACCTAGCTGCACTTGTGCAAGTGTTTTGCAAACAAAACTTTATTTTAAATTCCTATAATGAGTTCAGCTGAAGTATGTTCTCAAACAGGAAATCAGAGATAAAAAGCTATATTCAACTCCTACATTGTATGAAATCATGAGGCAACACAACCCATTAAACAATCTCTTGTGATGTTCAAGCCCTGGGATGGCCAGTATGAGATAAACTTCTTCTGCTTAACTTGCTACCTAACAGAGCTGTAGTCAAGACCACCTTCCGTCCAAGACAAGTCCAAGTCCTGGACTAGTCAGTTCCAAATCAAGACAGAGTCCAAAGAGGTTCAAGTTCAGGTCAACACTCAAGACCAAGACATACAACAAAAGAACCCTCTTTGTTGTTTTAAAAGATATGAAAACATGATTCGCAGGTACTAAAAAGTCTGAGGCCAGTACTTACTAGTAGAACATGTATGTTATGGTGTGACATCATACATACATTAAAACCTGATATTATTCACGCACTGTTGACGTAAAGGAAGTGTAGAAACGCAGGAAGTTAATTAGGATTTGATATGTTTGTTCAAGGGGAAATTACTAATCTCCTTTACTCAGACTCCAACACACATACACGTACACACACACACAACTTTAAAAAGACTGATTCACCCCTGACTAGTACTTTTTTGCAGTGTATATAGGTCTTTTAGTAATGATTTAAATGGTTCTACAGCGTGTGAGTTCTCCCATCTAATATCATGACCAGCTGCCCCTGTAAGGCTCATTGTGAAGACAAAATAAATGTACAGTCGCCGGTGCGTGACCTCTCAGATACCCTTTGATACAGTGAATCAGTGAAACAGTTGTGATTTCGGTGTACATAGCAACACTTCCACCCGTATTAAAAACAGAAGTGAGAATGCAACTGGACAAATCAGGCACTTTGTCTCTGACTTCAACCACAAACAAACATCAGCTCATCTGAATGTATTTGGACGCAGCAAATTATGCAGAGAACTTCCCGTTATAAAGCAGCAATAGTGGTTAAAAAACAGGACTGTTTTTCTGAAAACACATGAATGAGGAACGTTGCAGTCTGAGTTATCTGAGTTATCTAATCTGCACGTAGGATATCTTGTCCGTCCCACTTCACTCATAAACAAACACAGATGTGACCAGTTCATAATTTAGCATGTTCGTACATCTTCATGCGATCACTCTTCAGTCTCATGCCCTATGACAAAATTTCACTTTCATATATTTTGTTGACTTTACAGATCTTCCACAGGGAGCAAACAAAAAAAAAGCAAATTTTGGTTTAAGTTTTGCTGAGTTTAACACATAAGCAAAAAATAAATAAATAAAACAAAAAATTGTGCCAAAGCTCTTGCACAGGCTGCATTTTATGTTTAATCTTTTTTCCTTGATGTTAAAAAAGTTGATTTTGCATTTAAACAAAAAGTAGTTTGTACATTATATATATATATATATGCAGACGATTGTATGTCCGTAATGTACAAATTTTTCTTAGGCAAGAGAGGTAGTCTGTATAAACATTCGAGTAGAACTTTTATGACTTAATAAATTCCATATTATAAATTGCTGAATATATTATAGAGGTAAGTTTAGTTTCTACAGAACGTGTACAGAAACAATAAAAACAAAGATTACCTAATCTCCCTTTAATGAATAGAAACATTCCAAGACCAATTCAGTTACAGATGAAGAATCAGAGAGTGGGTGAGTGAGTGTTACCTTGTGCCTGATGGGACAGAAGTCCCAGAATACAGATCAGGAGAAACATCTCGGGCCGCTGCCGGACGGAGCCGTCCCTGTCGATGTCGCTTTATCAATCTTCTCTGGCGTGCGTCTTCCCTGAAAATAAGAAGCGATCGTCCCCTCACTTCACTTCTAGAATCAACTTCTCATTTTTCAATGGGGAGGACATGATTGTGAAATTTTGACTGCAGTCACCCTACTTTATATATATGGTATTCAGAACTATAATTAGAATTCTGTTAACTTGGATTCTAAGCATAGATCAGAACATACCAAACCTAAATTAAAATTAACAAGTCAACCACACACTCTACCTGTAAAGTCTTCTTGATGAAAACTAAAAAAACTAAAAGAGCAGGTTTTATCCTGATTATATCCACAGACTTCCAGAACCCACCAGTTTGCTTTTCAACAGTCCTCAGAATGAGACAGAAGGCTTAAACACATGCCTGTCTTGGTTATTAGCTTTCCACATCACCATTCAAGTGATACTAATGGCCTTGATAGCTCTGAATCTGCTGTGGATGCGACCCACCATGTCTCAGTGAGCCCTTCCACAACTGTCCCCAGTGTTTTGAGAATCCCATGACTGATATGGTGCATAAAGAGCAAGCGTTGGAGGTTGTTTGTGCATAGGCTGTCAATTGTGCCTTTTATGATTCTCAATAAAGATGAAACAATATAGCTGCATTTGCTTTTCGTCAGCATTTTTTTTCCCAACTAATTGATTTTTGAGGCTTCTTTTTTAGATTGAATAGTTTTGACATTAAAGTTGGGGGCAGTGAGAGGAATACTGTCTGAGAGATAACACTGAATGTCTGCAAAGGGATGGACAGTACAGTGAAAGTGGTAGAAATATACAACATCACTGTCCAAAGAATGCTATGTCTCTCCTTTTTTCATTATTATTATTTTTCATTATTTAAATAGCAGTTGCACTTTACATTTTGTAAAACTTCCATGATGAATGAACCAATAGAAATGCTCCAAAATGTCTTAGAAGAAAGTGTTTGATGTTAACTAACCTCAGGAAAAATTTTTCTTTACTTCTTTTGTATTCTCTTGATTTTGGAGCTTTTTTACACATTCAGTACAATAGTACAACATACATACATTTATGAAGTGACACTAAATACGGTTTGGCTCATATACAAAAAGAGAAGGTTAAAGTAAGTTCTAGAGAGATCAATAGAAAGCAAAGGTGAAGAACTACAAATTGTTCTGTGGGTTCATAAAAGGAATGGCTTTTTAAGTAGAGGACGGTAATACATTCCTAGACTGGACAATGAGGTGCTGGAGGAAGTTGATCTTAGACACTGTCTTGAAGTCAGTTTACCTATTTGTGTTCTAATGATTAAGAGTGGATATGGGGGTGAGAGGAGCTAGTCCTGTGTCAGTGTAAAGGAACATGTCGGGATGTTTTCTTGCTTTTTGTTTATTGTTTTGAAATTAATTCTGACATTTAATTCAATGTGACAGTAAGCTGGGTTATGTCACAGGAAACTGTCCTCTACATCTGAAGCTCCTCTTGCTTTGGCTCAGTGCTGGGGTTTCCAGGGAAGCTGTCTTTGCCTCAGAACAGCTGAGCTATTTAAAATTTAACTTATATTTTTTAGAGCAGATCTTTCAGCTTCCTGCCTCTTGGGGGTGCTGTTTCCAAATGGCCTAAACACGACAATGCAATCAGACAAATGCTCTGTTTTTGCCAAGTAAGTTTTCAGATTAGTTGGTAAAAGTTAATTCATGGTTAAAGTATGACACAAAGGGTTACAGAGCAAACAAGGTTCTATTTCTGTGAGAAAATGCAAAGTGTGATTGTATGTTTGGAGACACCCAAAATTATGAAAAGATATACACAATTTCTGAATCCTGCTACTGGGACCCACTGCTTTGCACAAATTCACAATTTCCTGCTCTGTTCCAACTTTTCAACATCAGTGAAGAGCTAGATATGGGCCGTTGGGGTAGGAAAAAACTGTGGCGGGCATTGGCTCATCAGGGGTAGATCTGGAAAAGACTGCTTTAGGCACAGAACAATATCCTTTAAAAATTCAGCGTCTGGCATTTACGATCCCCGTCTCACGAGTTTTCGTGCAGCCATCATGAAATACAATTTAATCAAAATACGTGCTCCGGTCACGATTTAGGTTTTTTTTTCATGCTAGGATAATGCTTCTCTCTTTCGTGCTAGGACAATGCTTCACTATCCGGACAGTAGGAGAGAAATAATGAGTTGATTCCTTACCTTAACCTAAACCTAACCTTAACCTTAACCTTACCCTAACCCTAACTCTAAAACCCTAACCTTACCCTTAACCTTAACCTAACCCTAACCTTAACCTAACCGTAAGAGTCACCAGTTAGTGCAGATACTGTTGATTTAACGCAGTGCGCATGAAAATACTTAGGGTAGTGTAGCGTTGTCCCAGCACGAAAAAGTGAAGCGTTGTCCTAGCACGAAAAAAAGCCCTTAATCATGATCGGAGCACGTATTTTGATAAAAATTGTATTTCGTGAAAACTGCACGAAAACTCGCGAGATTGCACGTTGCATTAACTAATTTTTTATCTGTTTTATTCCCCATCTGGACATTTGTTCTCCTCTGAAAACCAGAAGTGAACCTGTCTGAGTAAGAGCCCCTCATAGGGAACTGGTGCATCATCTTTCCTGTATCTTCTGCGGTTTCTCCTATATTTAAGCACAGACAGAAAGACATCCTACCTTGAGGGGATTTCTGCAGGCAGATCAACCTCCTGGCACACTTCCTCCGGCTTGAGGTCGGGGAGGGGGATGATGTACCCGTTGTAAGGGGCTGTTGCTGTCTCCCCATCCAAGCAGGGCTTGGGGTTGGGAGTGGAGGTTGGAGGGAATGTGGTGGAAGGGGATGAGGAGGAGAGGGTGACTGGGAATGGAGAAGGCACCCTGGGCTTAGTGCGCACCAATGCCGCATGGTCACTCTTCAGGAAACTGTTGTAGACTTGGTAGAAAATGTGTTGCTTTTGGTCATCAGTGTATTAGTCTTCAGTTTCCAGTCCGGTCTGGTTGGTGATTCCGCTGTTGTAACACAGCAGCTGAACCTAAACTGATGAGTCGATGCATGAGTTTGAGCAGCAAATCATCAGATCATCAGACAAAATCTCTCTTGGACCAGAGACGATGACCCTTTAGAGGAACTTTGATGTGCATCTGGTGAGTTGCATGACAGTTTTGTGTTTTTAATGTGAAGCCAAGGAAACAGAAAAAAGTGCATCAGGCATCCGAGTGCATGTTCCCCATGGCCTGGACAAGAAAAGAGAACTCAGGCCTCTTTTCATACTTCTCATCCCAGCACTTCCTCATCACCTCATAACTGTGAGGGAAAAGAGGCAAATACACACTGCTGCACTCACTCAAAAGTCACACACAGATATTGCACAACTGATTTATTACTTTTTATTCTCCTGTGTGTAATTCCTGCTCTTATTCATGGTTTACTATCACACACACCGGTCATGTGACCGCTACAAGGACCCTGAGGTGAAACGTGTCACCAAGTATATAAACAGGTAAATGGTACACAGTCATTGAGTCTCCTGCTCAACCCATGCCCAGACCATCTCCCTTCTGCTGTAAGTACTCCGGTTCTTTCTGACTTTTTCCCTTTGACTGTGTGTGAATAAGAATGCGGATTCCCGGTGGAAATCTCTACTCCCTGGTTAAAATGTTCTTAGGCTAACTACAAGGTTTACCTGCTCTCGCGCATCACTCCATGCTTGGGTTCACCGACTGCGCTACAGTGGTCTAACGGCTCACGCCTCACATTGTGTTTGCTGTGAACCCAGCGGAGTTCGCAGGCAGCCGAGTCCAATGGGCTGAATCAGGAGGTTGCAGGCTTACGCCTCACTCTCAAAAAGTCTCTTGTGGCTCACAGAGAGGTCGCCCAGCTCAGGCAACAGCTCGCGTCTCTCGAAGAAGTGTATCGGGAGCTTGCCACCAAGTCTAGGGTGCCACAGGCGGTGGCCTGATTCACTCCTCTGCACTCATCTGTTGTTGAACCTCACATAGCTCTTCCCGACAAATGGAATGGTATAGATGGGACATGAGATGTCATTCTAACCAGTTTAAGACCTTGTGTTTGAGTTCCAACCAGCCAGGTATTTTACGGACTGCCAGAGAGCCGCATTTATCTCTATCCTCTCCAGACAGGTAGGCCACGGCAGTCCTGAGGGCGGATTCGGATGTCACACACTACTACCGAATTCATCCGCAAACTCAGAACCACTTTCCACCATCCCGATAGCGAGGTGGGAATCGACTCATGCCTCTACAACCTGCAGTAGGGAGACCGTTCTGTGAGCCACTACACTGTGGAGTTCAGGACCCTTGCAGTTCAGACTGCCTGGGGAGACTCCACGCTCCGGGGACTGGGAGACTGCCTACTATGAGGGACTGGGAGCTTAATGTGTCTAGGAGAATGTCAGCAGTTATTGACATGGAGAATGAGTCCTCCGCCCCTCTTCTTTTCACTCCTGCTAGTGTCTCTGTCTGCTCGCAAACACTGAAAACTATTCAAATCCACAACAGAGTCTTAGTGCATAGTGCGTTCACACTGACAACCAAGCTAAAACTCAGTGCACTGAAAGTACCCGGATGGTGCACTAATAATGGCCAAAAAACGCAGTGTGCAACGATGGACACCACTCGCACTAAACGGACATCATTTTGACCACATGGCGGAAGGGGAGGGACTGTCGACAAGTTTTCAGAGTTGAGTAATGGCAGCCAACAGTGAAATGCAAGCCCAAGCGGAGGCAACTAGTTCGTATAAATGTAAGTAGCGTTAATAAAATTATTTTACTGATGTATACTGTGGTATAACCTGCAGATATTTTGGCAGGCTGGAGAATCGCTAGCAAATGTTAGTCAGTCACTTCCCCTGAGTGCAAAATGTTAGTGTTCCATCTCAGACAACACTTACCCACGGCAGTGTGCACTACAGAAGGAAGTGCTCAGTGTGCGATTTCGGACACACTCAGTTTCTTCCCTCAGGCCATCAGCCCCCCCACCAACTCAGACTTTAATTACCTGTGTCAATACGCATCTATTTTTTAAACTGCACATTCTCTGTCCTGTTGCTGCTATTTTGCAAATCATATTTATTGCTGTTTAACTCTGTTCTGCATTTTTGCACACACAGCTCTCGCTGTCATGCCGGGTCTGGGGAAAGGACGCACACGCAGGAACCAGAGTACCAATAGAAAGGTGTTTTAATTAGAATTTTCACACACACACACACACACACACACACACACACACTCACACAAACTTAGAGCACTAGTCCTGATCCCAGAGGACCTTCACTCCGGAGGACTCTCACAAAACAAAGTCAGTCCTTCACTCTTCCCACTGCCTTCAGGGGTTCATAACTCTTGCTCCATGCTCCGTGGAGTTCACTCGATGCAACAAGCCTTTTAGTGTCCCGTCTGTGAACACAGAGGAGAGGAGACACACACACACACACAAGCACTAGTTATCCACACAGTCTATGAGAAGTCCAAACTAGAGATCTCCACTGCCACTGCAGATGTTGTCCACAGGGCGCTACGGTGAGTTCCCCTTACTTTGCACGAAACGGAGGCTGAACAGGCTGAACCCGAGAGCACACTTTCTGTTTACACAAACCCACTGAACCTGAACCAGAGCAGCACGATATGATTGGGTTGACCACGCAAAGATTCAATGGACGACCAATCACACGACATGGACCATTAACTCAATTACTGAACTAAACATGAGACAGGTGGACTTGCAACCCCGCTGATGAGCTGACGAAGCTCCTCACTCTCACCTGGGTTGCCTAGGCTCCCAAGGACCACACACACGGCAAGCCATGACCTCATACACACATGCCCAGGGCTGAGTGCCACATAATAGTCAGGCGATGGGCGCTGTTGGAGGCGTGGCTGAGATGGACTAGACGTGACACTTGCTGCTAGAATGCAGTACCTTTCAAAATTCATCCAGACTGTAGCTATTGTTAATTGCACTGACTGTTGTCTCATCTTGTCTTGTTAAATTTGATTGTTTCTTGCACACATTTGTGTCCTGTTTTGAGTTGTTCTGTTCTGTTCTGTTCTTGTGTTGCACCATGGTCCTGGAGGCACGTTATCTCATTTCACTGTGTACTGTGTGTGAATGGTCAAAATGACAATACAACCTGCTTGACTTGACTTGAAAGAGAACATTTGGATCTGTAGATCAGAAAGTTCTGACCATGTATTTCACCATACTTGTGTCCATGGGCGCCAGAACCAACCCCCCCCCCATTCGTTCCCCCCACTTTTTTCCCATCCCGGACAACAGCAGAGATGTAGCGCGCTGTGCCCATGCTGCATAGAGCGCTATGTCCATGCCAAAACAGTTTCTGGCACCCATGCCTGCATCATTCCTCTGATCTCAGGTTGCTGAGTAACAATAACACAGGTCAACAGGTCAAAATCGTCAGAGATAAGTTTTTGTGGGTTTTGTGGTGTTTTTCATGCTGATTTCAAATCTGTGTTTAGTTTTTCCCTAGCACGTACAGCTTTGTGATGAAGCTAGTTATATATTGCATGATAGTGTTATAATGAGCATATAATAATCATATTATAAGTGTTTTTGAAGAAACAGTAGTAGCTGATTGACACTGATCATTGTATCTATGCCACAGTGTGCACCTATCTGACTTTGCACTGAAAATATTGAAACAGTTACTTGATTGGTACCTGCAGTTTAATAAAAACCACTTGCAAGTCTATTGCAAACTAAAATTTACTCATATTCATAAATTTGTTGATCTGTGTAATGGTTGCTTTGCTGTATTAAATAGTTTTTCCATTGTTTTTTTTCAAGAGTATCTGCATAGTTAAATCACTGAAATATAAATAAAAAAACATTCAAAATGGTGAGTCCCTGCCTTGCACCCACTGGCCCCATGATAAGCTCCGGGTACCTGCAACCCTAGTGAGGACTAAACGGTTTCAGAAAGTGAATGAGTGAATATTGAAAATGTTCTGATGTGACGTGTCGTTCAACAGTCATTCACATGGAAAGGAACCAGATATTTAGAGAATTGTAATGCCTTTAAAAGTTACATCACACTTAGTTATATTATTATATCAAGTCAAGTCAACTTTCATTGTCATCCATCCATATACACAGTATATGACACAGTATATGAATGAAATTGCATTTCTTACAGTCCCATGTGCAAGGATATGACAAAAATGCACTACAAAGGACATGAAGACAAAAAGTGCAACAAAGTCAAAGTCAAAGTGAACTTTATTGTCATCTCAATCATATACAACTATAGAGAGACAAAATGACAAAGTTCGGGTTCCGCAGCATACACATACAACAGACAGTGTAACAAGAAACAGTGCAACAAACATTTAGGAAAGAAAAAAAAGAACAAAGCAGCAGATATATATTGACATATATGCAGACATATATGCAATGGTTACAAAAATATTGAACAATATTTTGTTTTGGGATCCTTTGTTTCAAAGTGATTTTTTTTTTGCATACATTCAAATCAGACACATGCAGCTTTGCGTATTCTAATGTTCTAATGCATTAATAATGCAAATTGAGACCGGATTTAACCAACATGACACAATCCATTCATGCCATTGAACTGGTTTTAACAGGATCCACCCACCTCTTACAAATACATGCACAGATGAGAAGTGGACAAAGGAGGCATCTTTGCTCCTGTACACACACTTGTAAGTGCTTGTCAGATCCACAGTCACTTGACCGTCATCCTCACAAGTGACCCACGTTTATGACCACGTCTGAGCCAAGCACATCTTCGATGTTTCCATCACAGGCTGCATCCACCCTGTCAATCAAAGGAAGACAGATTGAATTTAACTGGCAAGTTGAGTTTTTGTGTTAGCAGATGTCCCAGGTGATCACTCTGTGTAACATATAAACAATTGAGCATGATATCCAACAAAGTATAAATGGAAAGAAACAAGATAGAAAATATCAAAACATGGTTTAAAAAAACTGATTTGACCTTCCCGAGAACTGTGTGACCATGGTCCTGGTATTCTGATGAGCATCTGTGATGTATATAGGCAACATTATCCAGCCTTTATATAGGGATGTCTTTAAGAAGATGAAACTAAGAAAGTGCTGCATCTGTGTCTTATTCCATTTTGACTGTCTTCCCTTCAATTTTCAGTTTAACACATATAAGTTACAAATTCCCCCTCTGGGGCACCATATGTAGAGTTAGCTTTGTATTTGTTGTGCTACCATCACTGCTGGGCATCTCTTTTGCATCCATATGGTGCACACTTTTCTTCTTTTTGACTTTTTGTTTCACTGTCTTTTTGTTTTCTACAGTCTTTTTTCTGCACACCTGTGAACTATGCCCTTTCTGTGGCATTTTCCCTCCCTGTGATAGCAATCAGCCTCTGGGTTATCTGAGTTATCAAAACTGTATGTAGGAGATCTTGTCATCCCAGTTCACTCATAAACAAACACAGTTATTTAGCATGTTAGCACATCAAAATTGCTGATTATAGAGGTAATTATATTATAGATTTAGTTTAAGTTTCTACAGAAAGTATTCTAGTGGCCATATGTTATGTCCTGTATCTTGAGTCATGTGTTTCATTTTGGTACTCACTTGTGGTGTGGAAAGTCACATGTACTGTATGAAATAACTGGTGAATATAGGCATCTGGTTTAGTAGCAGGGAAGAAGGGGTGAGCAGGGAGAGCGCATTTTTTGAAGACCACATTTGTGTCATGGATAAATGGATGTTTTTACTTGACTTGCCAATAAAGGAATTACTTGAACAAAGTTGGAAAATCTGGTCAACCTGTGGTGAAAAGATCTGTCTTTCTCGCCATAGGTTGACCAGATCTCCAGAACATGCAGATACCTTCTCTGCAACATCAGAAGAATCTAACCCTTTCTCACCACAAAAGCTATGCTTGTGCAGATACTCGTCCAGTCTCTGGTCATCTCCAAACTGGACTACTGCAACTCTACTGGCTGGACTTCAACTGAAGGTAACAAAACCACTTCAGCTGATTCAGAATGTAGCTGCGAGGTTAGTCTTCTTATGTTCCTAAGTTCACACACACCCCACACCTTTACTAAGTAATCTTCACTGGCTCCCTGTGGCTTCATGCATTAAGTTCAAGTCCTTAATACTTCCTTTCAAGGCCAAGAATGGACTGGCTCCCCCCTTACATATCAGCATTAATCAAACAATGTGTCACTTCTCATCCTCTCGGGACCTCAAGCATGGCTCATCTCGAGCCTCTGTTGCTTAAAAGAAGAGGAAGGCATGCGTCAAGACTCTTCTCAGTGTTGGCCCCCCAGTGGTGAAATGAACTCATCTGTGAAGTCCCTCGCTGTCTTCAAGCGTCGCCTGAACACCCACCTCTTATCCCCATCCCTTCCTTAATTTTGTCTTAACCTCTGACTTTTCTTTGACTGGTGTTGTTTAGGTATCATTTGACAGGTATTGTTTAGGTGTACCTAGCGTGCAGTAACTTAATTGAATAGTGGACGTTAAATCAAGTTTAGCTTGAATGTACGTCGCTCTGGATAAGAGTGTCAGCTAAATGCCGTAAATGTAAATGTTTGCGCATCAGCATAGTAACCTCCCTCACTTAGCCTCTCGGAGAACAGAAATTGGAATTGTTGGAAACTTGAATTGGAATGTTGTATATATGGACAGTGGACGGCCAAAGACTGACGGCAACGCAAACTTCAGATCTGTAGGCTTGTAAAGATCTGAAAAGTTCCCTGAATGGGATGTTGAACAGTATTTTTTTTGTGTGTGTGTTGAAATTGCTGAGCTTATTGAGGCTACTGCTACTCTGCATACATTTGAACTGATAAATTACAAGGCAAGAGTAATGCTTCTGATGCAGTGGTTACAAAACGAGAAATAAAACTCACTGGAAATTGAAAGGCTTCAAAAGAATCGTAAAGAGCATGTAAATAGAATAAAAGGGTTAATCCTGGCACTGAAAGAGTTTATGACATGATACAAAAATGCACCGCAGGTGAAAGCACAGTTGCAAGTTCTTTATTAATTTTATGAGACTGCTGTTGAGCTACATGAATCCTTAATTCCTTTGTTTCCTGATGATGAAAAACCTACTCAAGATGAAAAGTTACATCAGTACATTTAAAGACATTTTAACAAAATGGTTAAAGGAAATCAAAATGAATTCAAACTGAAATAATGTTTAATCCTGACTGTGTTGCAGCTGATGAGGTCGTCCCTCATTTTGAAACGAGTGATGTATCTCAGGTAAACCAAGAAGATAATGCACAAGTTAAGGCAATAGGCCCTATTACAATTCATGTAGATCCACAGGATGATGTACAAACCAGTTATAGTATATCAAATGCAGCAAGCAGACAATCTGCACACAGTTCACAAAGGACTTCTGTGTCAAGCATCTCTTCTACATGCATTAAAGCTGACTGCATTAATTGGTACAGCAAAAATGTATGCAGAAAAAACAGGCATTGGAGGAAAAGGAGGAACAGATTAGAAGACAAAAAGAGAAACTTAAGTTGGATAAGGAGATTGCGGCGAATATGGCTGAAGTAAGCGTGCTGAAGTCAGTGAGTCTGCCTGGTGCTAGAAGCATTTCAAAACAGTTTAATGTCAAGGATTCATATTTCAGTAAAACCCAAGGAAAAGCAACTACATTTAATGCACATGCTGCATCATTTGTTACTTGGATGTTAGAACCACCTAAAGGGGATGATCCAGCATTCGTGATCCAGCCACGAGGCCTAAAGTCAGAGTGGACACCTATGATACTCAGGTTCAGTTTTCTGTCATAGTGCACCACACATTTAAGTCCGATCCTTATTCTGGTGCCCCTGATCAGTCACAATGTATGATTAAATGCAACACAGAAGGTCACTCAATCTATAGTGGTCAAAGCACTGTTCTGGATATCGTGAAGAAGCTAAATGAAATAACAGCTTTACTGATACAAAAACTGTCATCCTTGCCCAAAAGAGATATTCAAATTTTTGATGGTGACATTTTGCAATATCATTCCTTTATGAGGGCATTTGAGAATGGTGTTGAAAGTAAGTGCAATAGCTTCAGTGATTGTCTGTATTTCCTTGAACAATTCACTAGAGGGCGCCCAAGAAAACTTTTGAGAAGTTGCCTGCATGCTGATCCTGAGAGGGGCTGAACTCAAGCAAAGGTCTTGTTGCAAGAACATTTTTGGCAACAAGCAAACATTTACAGCTGCTTATTTGGAGAAGGCATTGTCATGGACTTCAATGAAGTCAGAGGATGTCAAGGCATCACACAATTACAGTTTGTTTCTCAGAGGTTGCTGTAATGTGATTAATGACATGCAGTACATGTATGAGCTGGATATGCCTGCTAACATGCGTACAATTGTGAATAAGTTGCCTTACAAGCTGAGAGACCACTGGAAAACAGTAGTTTGTGAACTACAAGAAAGATGTTGCCAAATGGTTATATTCAGGGAAATTGTGGAGTTCATTGAAAGGCAAGTAAAAATTGCAACAGATCCTGTTTTTGGGAATATTCAAGACATTTCCCCAGCATCAAGAAAAGGTATGAACTGAAACAACTCAAAACCCACATACAGACCCAAGACAAGCTGTTTTGCTACAGCCGTGAATACTGTGGGAAGTAGGAACACTGAAACAAAAGAACTAACATCAAATGCTGGCAGTCATGACTGCAAGCTTCCCACAGTACCAGTGCAGATTAAGTCAAATAAAAGTCAAATAATGATGGTGATCACCTTATGCTTTCCTAAATCAAGGTAGTGCTGTTGTTTTCTGCACGGTGAATTTGATGCACAAGCTCAACCTTTCAGGAAAAAGTACATCTATTCTTTTACGTACTATGGGTCAAGAGAAGATGGTGAATAGCTATGTGGTCACTTGGCAAATGGCATCACTTAAGACAAATTTCTCCTCCAGAAACTGACATGAGAATTGAATTGCTGAGCTACTGGAAGATTCAAGATTCAAGATTCAAGATTCAAAATGTTTATTGTCATATGTACAGTAGAAATCACATTTCTCTGTGCAATGAAATTCTTTCTTTGCTATCCACACAACTGCTGAGATTAGGTTTAAGTTTTTATATAAAATTAGTAAAGACTTACGTGTAATGTGCAGATGTAGATAAGTATTAACTATGCATTTGCAAAATGATGGAAATGTCCAAAAGAGCTTAAGGTGCAAAAATTACAGTATGATGTAGATGAAGGGGATGTGCAAAGGAGCTTAATGTGCAAAATTACAGTATGAGGTAGGTCAGTGAAGAAGGAGTTGTTTAGTCGGGAAGTTCTAGATTTCACACTTCAGTAGTGCTGCCATACCACGCAGTGATGCAGCCTGTCAGTGTGCTCTCCACAATGCAGCAGTAGAAGTTGCTGAGGATCTTGGCTTTTTCAGCCTCCTCTAGAAGTACAGCCACTGTTGAGCCTTCTTGACCAGTTGTGTGGTGTTCAGTGTCCAGGTGAGGTCCTCAGTGAAGTGGACGCCCAGGTACTTAAAGCTGCTCACTCTCTCCACTTCAAGCTCCCAAATAAACAGTGGCTGATGAGGCCTCCTCTTCTTCCTTGTGTCCACTATCATCTCTTTTGTCTTATCAGTGTTGAGGGGGAGGTTGTTTTCCTCACACCATGACACCAGGCCGGCCAGCTCTCTCCTATAAGCTGTTTTATCCCCTCCAGTGATGTGACCGATCACTGGAGGCAACACAGTCGTGGGTGAACAGGGTGTAGAGGATGGGGCTGAGGACACAACCCTGTGGAATGCCAGTGTTTGTGGTGATGTTGGCTGAAGTCCTGTTACAATCCTGACAGACTGAGGCCTGCCAGTCAGAGGGTGGGGTGCAGACAGAATGTGGTAAGTTTGTGGGGGATGACCATGTTGAAGGCGGAGTTGTAATCAACAAAGAGTACTCTGATGTAGGAGTCTTTGGTGTTTGATGTGGACCTGTTAGGCCGGTAGGCATACTGCAGGGGGGTCCAGAGTGTCTGGATGTAGGCCAACATCACTCTCTCAAAACACTTTGCGATGACTGGAGTGAGTGCTACTGGTCTGTAGTCATTCAGGCAGGTGGCTGGGCTTTCCTTGGGGAGGGGGACAATGGTTATGGTCTTGAAGCAGGTGGGAACGGTGCTCTGGCTGAGGGAAAAATTGAAGATGGAGGTGAGAACATCAGCCAGCTCATTGGTACATGCTTTAAGGGCACACCATGGGATGTTGTCTGGTCCTGCTGCCTTGTGGGGGTTGACCTTCCTCAGTGCTTTCTGTACCTGGGCTATTGAAACAGCTGGTGGTGGGGGGGGGGTCAGGTGATCTGGGGGTCTGGAAGGTCTGGAAGATCTTAGAGCTATGGAAGGTCTCGGATGTCTGGGAGGTCTGGAGGGTCTGGGAGGACTCGGAGGTCTGGAAGGTCTGGGAGGTCTCAAAGTGGATGTAGAACACATTGAGATAATCCAGCAGGCCGCCTGCAAGGATGATGGTACTGGTGGTGGCCCTATACTCTGTGATGTGCTGCAGGCCTTGCCACATCCGCCTGGGGTCAGCAGAAGAATAGAAGCCATCCAGTTTCTTACTGTACTGCCTCTTGGCCGCTGTGATGGTTTTCTTCAATCTGTACTTTGCAGCCTTGTACTCCATCTCATTGCTTGATCTGAATGCAAGAGAGCAAGTATGCAGCATGTGACGCATCTCTGGCAGCTGCAGTCCAGCATTCCCGCATCAGAACAGGTTCCCCCCATGGAGTTAGCTCGAGTGTTTAGCTGAGTGTTCTCGTGTTTTTTGTTTTGTTCTTCTTAAATCCCTGTATTTTTATTACTGTAAATTGAATTAATTACTGTATTTACCTGCTTATACCAAAGAAAGCGTGCATGCATTAAGTACAATACAGTCTATACAGGGGTAACATCGGTATTTACGTTCTAGCACTGCAAGACAAAGTTGAGTGTAAACTGAACTTTGTTCAAGGGTAATGTATTAAGCTGAGTTTTAAAAGAAATTAAAGTGTTTTGGGAGCATATTTGGGGGCATATTTAGGGTTTACACTATAAAAATAGGCATTTTTAGG
>JBBIGA010125032.1:0-24550 GCA_037576975.1 Alestes dentex | reverse complement strand
AGGTGTGTAGATGTACGGTGGTGTGTGTGAAGGTGTGTAGATGTATGATGGTGTGTATGAAGGTGTGTAGATGTACGGTGGTGTGTGTGAAGGTGTGTAGATGTATGATGGTGTGTATGAAGGTGTGTAGATGTACGGTGGTGTGTGTGAAGGTGTGTAGATGTATGATGGTGTGTATGAAGGTGTGTAGATGTACGATGGTGTGTGTGAAGGTGTGTAGATGTATGGTGACGATCTGGTGATCGTGCTTTTAATGTGTGCAAAGAAAAATCCATGCTGTTTGAATTTTGCACACTATGCCGCATTGATATATACATTGTTTCATGCTGCATTTTTATTGGCTGGTCAGTAGACGTAGGTCGTAGCACCACACACACTGTGAGATGGGAGTCCTAAATTTGACATTGTCCGAAAATAATCGCAGGCTGTCTTTGGTTGGCACGACAATGATCGTCATTGAACCCCTTTCACAGTACCACGTAGGACCACCGTTTTATCTTTTTTATTCTATTTTATATGGCATAAGAGATTTTTTGTGTTGTAGCTAAATGTAGCTAAACTAAGCTGTGATGTCCAATCTTCTTCTAGGAACCTTATCACTCCTGTCAACAACGTTTACCCTCTACTTAATGCGTATTTTAAAATGAAAAAGCTAACTTCAGTTTTCATGATACGGACCATTTAATAGTCATCTAGTACGGTTAACTTTGACACAAACCTTTTCTGCTGTGGCTGGAGTTTCCTTATCCTGCTTTGCCATTTCATTTGCTTTATGAATAATCTGAGCGGGACCATCATCTTCCTCAAGTTCTTTTCCATCCTTTTCTCCATCCAGGGACTCCTCGGCCTCCTCTTCACCATCACTGTCCTTTTCTGACTCGCTCTGTTGCTGGATGCGGTCTTTGGATTCCTTCCGTGTCTGTTTCTCAGTCTTGGCAGCACTTGTTCTTTCAGCTTTGAAGGCTGCGATGGCCTTCTTGATGTCCTGGATTCTCCTGCTGAACTCTGGGTGTGTGGCGACGCGAGCGATGGCGCGCTCAGACAGACTGGCCTCTTTACTCTGGCACACCTTCTCGAAGCTGATGTCTTTCTGCAGGGCAGCCTTGGTGATGCTGTCTGGTGCCAAGCCCTTCAGTTCCTGAATCTCCTCAAGCAGCCTCGCTGCTCGCCTCTGGTTTCTTTCCAAGTCTGCCTCCTTTCCTTTCTTTTTCTTCAGAGCGGCAATCTGTCGGGTGAGCTTCCGGATGATCAGCACCTTCACCCTCTTCACCTCAGATCTCATCTTGACCACCTCATTGCTGAGGTTCAGCGTTTCTGGCATCTTTCCTGATTTAGTCTGTAAACTGCTGGGGGGGACAGAATAGAGGAGAAAAGAGGAGAGAGGAAGAGAAAAGAAAATAAGAAAGAGGAGAAGAGAGGAAAAAAGATGAAAGGAGAGGAGAAATAGGAAGAGAAGAGAGGAGAAGAGAGAAGTAAAGTGGAAAAGAGATTAGAAGAGATGAGAAATGATGAGAAAAGAGGAGAGAAGATGAGGAGAGGACAGAGGATGAGAAAAAAGAGAAGAAGAGAAAAGAAGAGAAGAGAAAAGAGAAGAGGAGATGAGAAGAGATGAGAAAAGAGAAGAGGAGATGAGAAGAGATGAGAAAGGAGAAGAGGAAATGAGAAGAGATGAGGAAAAAAGGAGATGAGAAGAGAAAGGAAGAGAGCAGAAGAAAGTGAAGGGGAAGAGAGAAAGAAAAAGAAATGATGAGAAAATGGGAGAAAAGAAGGGGGGTAGATAAGCATTTTAAAGTCACCAGTTAAAGACACAGATGGCATGTTTCACTGTCACATCAGATCAACTTCCAGTGGTCCTTTACAGTGCATGAACGTGTCCTGATAAATAGACCAACAGAAGTTCCATTTAATTGAAAAACATTTTTGCTCATCCTGTCAAATCCCCATTTTGCAAATATGAGGTTTTGTTATGACAATGTAAAATTCCAATGCTATTCATAAAGCTCCCAACTAAGTGAGTGCAGAAATGGGAGAATGGTCCAATTTGTATAAATGAGTTTCGCTCAGTCAGTGATGACATTGGCCATTTGTTTATTTGAAATTATTCTCATTATTAAAACACAGGAAACATACAGCTGTCTCTGAACCTACTGGATGACACTTCATTGTTTTTAGTCATGACCTATTCATGAATATTCTCCCTGATATGCGTTGTTGGGGTGTGGGTGTTAAACATACAAGAAATATCAATGTTATATTATGATCAACAACAAGCTCATTAGAGAAATAAAGTCCTTTCGCACTAAAGTGCTTTTTGAACCTCATTACATCCACTTTAGAGGAACTTTGGAATAAATTCTTACTTTTCTTTTTGTCCTCCCGACTCTGTGTGCTTTATTTGTATCTGTGCTTTTTTTAAATAGAAAAGCTATAGAGAAAGGAGTCGATATCTTGAAAGGTTAATAATGTTTACTGACTGTCTGACACTTCTTTTTAAAAAGTGAGGCCTTTTAATAATCATCCAGTACTGTGAACATTTTCTCACACAGACAAACGCAAACACCTCTCCTGCTATCACTTAATTCTCCTGTATCTGCTTTTTTCTATCATATCCCTCAAGGTTGTTTTTTTTCACCATTCCCTCACTGTCTTTGGGTGAAGGGGTCAGCAATCTTACATAATGTTCTCTTATATAAAACTACTGAATCTGTTTTGTCTGTCCATGCTAGGTTTTTTAGGAGTAGCAATGCGAATCTCACCTCACGCTTGGGTGCGTTAACCCTTCATTCCGCAGGAGGAATAGTGGAGAAAAAGAAGTAGAAGAGAAAAGAGGAGAAGAGGAGAGAAGAGAAAACACAAGAAGAAAGGAGAAAAGAGAACAGGGGAAAAGTGAAAAGAGGAGAAAAACAAGGAGAAGAAAAAGAGAAAAAGAGAAGAAAGGAGAAGAGGATAAAAGGAGCGAAGAGGAGAGAAAAGAGGACAGGAGAGGAGAAGAGAAAACAGAAGAGAGGAGAAAAGAGGATAGTGAAAGAAAGGAGAAAAGGCTAGGAGAAGATAGGAGAGGACAAAAGAGGAGTGAAGAGAAAGAGGGAGAGGATACAGGAAAAAAAGAAGAGGAGAGAGGAGAGAAGAGTAGAAGAGAAGGAAAGAGAAGAGATGCGTGAAGAGAGAAGAAATGGAGACATGGAGAGATGAGAAAAGAGGAGAGAAGAGGGGAGGAGAGGAGAAGAGAAGATAAAAGATTAGAGAAAAAGGGGAAGATAGAAGAATTAAGGACAAGAGAAGAAAGGAGAAGAGAGGAGAGAGAGAGAAAAGACAAAAGAGAACAAGAGAAGAGAACAAAAAAGGAGAAGAGAAGAAAAAGCAGGAGAAGACAAGATAAGAAGCAGAGAAAAGAGAAGAGGAAAGACAGTAGAGAGGGGATTATAAGAGAGGACAGGAGAAGAGAGAAGAAAGGTGAAAATAGAAAATAAATAGGAGAAGATGAGGAAAAGATAAAGAGAGAGGAGAAGAGATGAGAAGAAGGGAGAAGAGAGTTGAAATGGGAGAAAGATGATGAGAATAGAGGAGAAATGAGAGGAGAGAAGAGAAAATAAAAGAGGAGAAGAAACAGATGAGAATAGAAGAGGATAAGAGAACAAGGGTGAAAGAGGAGAAAAGAAAAGCTGAGAGGAGGGGAGAGAATGACAGGAGAGAAGAGAGGAGAGAAGAGAAAAAGAAAAGAGTAGAACAGAAGAGACAAGAAGATGAAAAAAGAAGAGAAGAGAAGAAAAGAGGAGAAGAGTAGAATAGAAAAGAGGCAAAAAGGGTAAAAGAGAGGAGTTGAGAAAAGGGCAGAAGAGAGGAGTGAAGAGAGTGAAAAGAGGTGAGTGGAGAAAAAGAAGAGATGAAAAGAGGACGACAAGAAAAAACGAGAGAAGCAGAGTAGGTGCGTGAAAAAGAAAGGAAGAGAGAAGAGAAAAAAGGAGAGGAGAGGAGAAGAAAAAAAGAGAGGAGATGAGAGAAGAAATGAAATAAAAAGAAAAGAGGAGAAAAGAGAAGCAGAGATGAGTGAGGAGAAGTTAGTAAGAAAGAGAAGAAGATAGGAGAAAAGAGGAGAAGAAAGGAGGACGACAAGAGAGAAGTTGAGAGTAAAAAACTCCAACAGGACTGTTTTGAGTGGTGTGCTCCGGAGCCACGCTGTTTTCACTCTTCCATCGTTTCTGCACTATGCAATGTCGCTTGTGCGGGTTTATCTTATACTGTTCGGTTATTTTAAACACGCTGTTCCCGATTGAGCCTGTCTTTAATCACAATCTTTGATCCAAACCCCTTTTTGCACGTACCTCCAGCCCGTCAACACTGCTCCCTGGGCGCCGCCATGTTGCGTTCGAACGAACGTCGTGGTGGTCGGGGTTGTCAAGAGGGGCGGGGCTAGAGTGGGGTGACGTCATCGCGCTAGGCAACGGGAGTGTTTTTATTTTTTATTTCTTTGTTTCTCTCTCGGAGCCTCAATAATGTCAGACCTGCAGGGGAGCCGGGACGCGTGTCGGAGTCGAGGCGCTTAAATGAACCCTTTTCTAGCCGTCGGGAGGGACAGAGAAAGAAAAAGACAGAGAAACGAGACAGAAGAAAGGAAGAAAGAAAGAAAAAGAAGTGCACCGGAGCCTGGTGGAGGGGGAGAATGAAGCGGCGCAATGCGGACTGCAGTAATGTGAAGCTCCGTCGCCCCTTGAAACGGAACCGAATCACGGAGGGCATCCAGAGCAGGTACCAGGAGAACCTGGAGAACTCCTCTGAACCATCCCTAGCCGTCCATATCCATCCCTCCGCCTCAAACCAGCTGTCAGGCTCGTTGCAGACCCTCAAAGCGAGACCCCCCTCCTCCGGCCTGTCACTGCTTTAGCTTAGCCGTTAGCACATCCAGAACAACCAGACAGCCTGACACAGCTCTAAACTCTAAACTCACTCTCAGTAGAGCTGCTCTCACCTTGTAGTGCTTAACTACGGGCTCAAAGTCTTAAAACAAGCTGGACCGAGGCTGTTCGCCTGCTGTCAGTGCATGGCTGTGGCTAAGCTAATGCTAGTGTCACTGAAGCCTGTTGGATGAATTACTATTCGAACCCCAGCCTGAATGGTCCCTTCCACCATTAAACCATGCTGCATTTAATGCACTGTTTAGGGTGGAAGGGAAGGGAAGGGACAATCGGTCTAGTAAACCTTATTCAGATTCGTAGGGTTAACTGACTTGCCATATGTTGGCACTAACTTCAGGAATGCGTTCACACACACAACTTTAACACAGCATTTATGACTTAATGTACTTAAGAGCGAATTTGTATGCTTTAATGTGCTTAATAGTAAGCAAGTTGGGGTTAAATTTGGGGGCACATGGTGCATAACATGCTGGACATGTGTGCATGTTGAATATTGAATTCTTGTGCAGTACACAGTTTGTCCTGTTTCTCAAGAAGCTTTGTGTAAAAGACCATGGTTTTCAAGATTGCACGCACGCACCACTTTAACACAGAACTTATATGACTTAATGTACTTAATAGTGAATTTATTCGCTTTAATTTGCCTAATATTAAGTACATTTAGGGGCACATGATGCATAACATGATGGACATGTGTACATGTTAGAAATGTAATTATTGTGTAGTACACGAAGTTTCTCCTATTTCTCAAGAACCTTTGTGTACAAGACTGTGGTTTTTAGGATTACTTGCACAATGCCAGTTTATATGCTTTAACTTGCTTGTAAATGTGAATTGGGGGTAAATTTGGGGGCACATGTTGCATAACATAATGGACATGTGTGCACGTTGGAAATTTAATTGTTGTGTAGTACGCAAAGTTTGTCCTGTTTCTTAATAATCATTGTGTACAAATACCAGGGTTTTCTGTGTTCTCCATCTCTAGCTCACTAGCTGTGTATTTTGCTGGAACGCATGATTGTCACTGTCTGTTTTCATAGTTAAGCCTATATTTATACTACTTGTCAAGTCTTTGTGCACAACAGGTTTTTTACCACATATCCATTTATTTCATAAACCAAACCACAGATCTGTTGTCTGGTTAAGCACTGGACAGTCATCGAGTGAACAACTGTAAAAGAAAATCAGTGTCAATGAATTCCCTTTCTAAGATGAAAGAATCTGTGACAGTGCATGTCTGACTCCTTTTAACTGGTTGTGTGGTGATACAGTCAAATTCTAGACTGTCCTTTAACTTTAAATGCACTTGTTAACTGTTTCATCACTTCATAGTTTGTCTTGTGATTAAAATTGTTAGGTGGCTTTTTGTAGGGCAGTAGTGATGAATAAAACATGCAATGTCTTTTCGCTCTCCATGTTTTCATCACTGCTGATTTGATCACTTCTATGTCCTTGCCTGCACATTTGCACCATTGGCAGAGTTACCTGGCACTGTTGCCCACTTTGATGTCTAAAGGGTCCACTCCCTCAGAAGTGCAAAAGGGCCGCTTTGCTGACGTGTTCCCAAATGACATGTTGAGGCGTGTGGAGGAGCTGCCTTGCAAATTAAGTTAAACTGTCTTGAAAATTCCATTGGCTAATGGACTACTCCAGATTTGCTTGACCTTTTTCTTTCCTTGTCACGGTATGAAGTGCAATTTATTCCTGCTATTCTGCAGGTGCATTTTCTGCCACAGATGGGACCAGACCATCAAAATGTAAATTCGAGCCCAGTATGCAAAATAAGGCACCATACAGATCAATCACTGTGAATATAAAATATGTCTTATGTATGCAGTGGTTTTGGAATGGCATTTTGATTGCTTGTGCTCATGGAGGGTCTGTATCTGAAACCTTTCTGAAAGTCTGCAGATCCTTCACCTGTTGATACTGAAGTGTCTGATCTTCATCTTTGTTTTGCAGCACCTTCCTCTACCTGAAGTTCCTCCTGGTGTGGGCTCTGGTGCTGCTGGCAGACTTCGTGCTGGAGTTCCGCTTTGAGTACTTATGGCCCTTCTGGCTCTTCATCAGGAGCGTGTACGACTCCTTTAGATACCAGGGATTGGTGAGTGTCATCCCTACATCAGAGTGTCAGATCTTTGATTGTTTTACACTGTCCATAGCTTTTCAAGAAGCAAACAAATTACAAAAACAAGACATATCAAAATACTGGTGTTTTCTTCTCTACACCTCGATGAACAACTGTTGTGTATTGACTCAAGGCAGGACAGAAAATTAAAATAGTGATTAGCCACATGAAGTTTATTTTTGTAGCTCATTATCATACACAAAGGTCATTCAGTGTGCTTTGCAGGAATATAATAAAATATAAATAAACCAAGAGGCATAAAAATAGTAGAATGTAAAATAAAGGAATAAGCAATAAAATACTGCATAGAAAACCAATAAAAACATTAATATGTACATTTTCCAATATGTACATGTACCAAAACTATGTACGTTTTTATCTTAATGGCCTTTGCTTTAGTGAACAGCGTCAAACTGATGCAATTGAATCAGAAAAGTCATAGAATGTGAGGTTTTTTTTTAAGGATTATATAATTTTTAAAGTTTTGTAAAGATTATATAATTTCTAAATCAGTGAAGAATAATCTGAAATAATCCATGAATAATCTGCTTTTTGGCCACTGTTACTCACAACATGTATTCATGGATAAGAACGCTTTGCAGTGGCAGAAGTGTTTTTCTTTCTCTTTTTCACAAGCCTGAGATATATAGTTGGATATAATTGTTGGTGTGTGGGCAGAAGCATTATGCCGGGATAATTGAATTCCCAATGGGGATTCTATCTCTGACGCCTCAGGTCTCACAGACGACACAACTGGGCTTGTTTACGAATGCAAAATTGGTCCAAAGCTCGCTTTAATTATAGTAAAGTGCCTTGAAAACATATTGATTTACAATGCCTCCTTCCTTTGTCTTTCTGCTCTTTAGGCATTCTCTGTGTTCTTCGTCTGTGTTGCGTTCACGTCAGACATCATATGCCTCCTGTTCATCCCTATGCAATGGCTGTTTTTTGCTGCCAGCACTTATGTTTGGGTGCAGTATGTATGGCACACAGGTAGGTAGTATAAGCTTTGTCTTGTTTGTTTTTTTATTGAAAATGATTTCTATTCTATATATAATTTTTTTTTTGTTTTTGTTTTCACATACATATTTATGTTTATGAACACACACATTTATGTGTACATACACACATATTTTCATATGTAAAAATGATGCAAGCCAATTTGCTGAAGGTGACATAAATGCTTTTAATTCTTACTTATGTCCAAATTCCTTCTGAGAGATTTAAATGTTAAATCTGTAATTAAAGTTCCATAATTAGAATTCCTCTTCAGAACAGATGAAGGAGTGATTTTATGAGCGCTGTTGTCAACATGTACATCACTTTTCTACTCATTGGGCGGGCTCATGAAGAAGTGTAATGAAAGGCTGAATCTGAGAGGTAGTTTCCAGTAAGTGGCCACGTTCGTCTGCCCGAAGCTGCGGCAGAGATTGCCACTGCTGACGTTTGCCTTCTAGCACGTCTGAGCAAGGGAGTGCTGGCAGGAGGCCTGAGGGCTTGTGACCACTTTTAGCAGCTTGAAAGAGTTTTATTTGCAGTCTGTAGGTCACTGAAGAAAAGTTGATGAATTTTCTAGACAGTAGATGGATTTTAATTTCCATTTTCCTGGCTTTGTCGGTTCACCTCAAACGGGAAGCATTGGAAAACTTTTGAAGTGTTTTTCCACCACACGGTCAAAACAAGGAACCAAGAGTAAATGATGGAAATCAAGGTTCCAGTTGTAGGTCATTTTCCACGTGCTTGAGGCAGCTGAAATCGTCACCACTAATTTGGTTTGTTTTGTTTATTGGTTAATATAAAACAATATACTGCATTTTTCTTCAGTCACACAATCACAGGGACACAGACTACATTTAGAGTCAAGCAAGACTCCAATGCTGCATTTTCTTTTTTAGTGTAGCTTGATATTGGCTGGGTTGACAAGAAATAATGTGTGCTTTTTGGCACTTAACCAAACAATTGTCCAAAATTACACATGACCATGTTTAGAATCAATCAAAGCCTACATTTTTCTTTGATGGGTGAAAATATGTCCATGAGTGAAGAATTTGATAATTGTCATTCATAGTCGTTCAGCGGCATTTGTTATCATTAGGTTCTATTGGTCCTGGTCTTGAACAGGAACCAAATACCATGGAGGCCTTGGTACTGGGCCACTAGGCAATGGAAAATGCACACTTCCACTTTTCTGGTAGCAGGTTTTGGTGCTTTGTGTAGTGGAAAAACACCTAAAACTCCAGATCATACTGCAGGAGGAGGGCCTCAAGCAGGTGTCTTCGATAAGACCATCATGACTAACCCTGTGGGAAGATGCTACTTTAAAGTGAAGGTGTTCTTTTAAAGCGATATGGCAGAAAATAAACTGATTAGGAAAGTCTTGATTTCTGTAAGTGTTGTCAAATTTCCCAGCAACATCAATGTTAATGGCTGTTATTAATGGTAATGTGAAGGCACCGTCTGATGGGAAATGGAAATGTTTGATCTGCCATCGTGAATTTGGCTAATGGCCTCTGTTTGTGCCTCTTCAGAGCGAGGGGTGTGTCTGCCCACGGTCTCTCTGTGGATCCTCTTCGTCTATATCGAAGCCGCCATCCGATTTAAAGACCTGAAAAACTTTCATGTTGGCCTCTGCCGTCCATTCGCTGCTCACTGGTAAGGTGGTCAAGTGTCAAGTCTCTGACTTAACAACTATTGGAAGCAAATTTCAGATTTCACCCTAATAGTTAATCAGATCATTTTGGCACAATTAATAATGCATTTTAAAAACACACGTAATACACAGGAGAATATACTTGCGTCTTAGTAGTGTAAATATACAATAAAACCGAGTATAAAATGAGTGCATCCTTTATTGATTATTGTTCTAATTTAGTGAAGTTGAACTGTCATCTTTTGATAGATGTACTAATGCATTTTTACATAACTGTTTGTTTTTGTGTATACAGTGAGTTTTTGATGCACATATTCACTTAAAATTTACACACACAAAGTCTTTTGACTTAAAGTATGAACAAAAATATGTATTTAGTAGCATGAACAAATGTTAAAAAAAGAAACTGTTAACAGAGAAAGTATCCAGCCACAATTTCGTAACATTAGTACTTTGCTGCGAAGCCTTTGTTTGCTGTTACAGCTTAGAGATTTCTGCTGTAAGAACTAAAAGTATAGTGGTTTAATTTTGACCAATCTCTATGGCAAACAGCCTTAAATTCCCCAAGACTATGACGATCCCTCTGATGGGTAATTGTTCAGTGTAAGACGACTGGCGAGGTCATGTAAGACCCTTTGTTTTTTGGATACCAGACTTTAGGTATTTTGATTGTATTTTTGGGGTTGCTTTCCTGTAAATCTTTCTTCTCTTTCTTGGCTGATGCAATTAAAGTTTCCTGTAATATCTTTCGATTCATGTTTCCTTCAGTGACGTGTGATGTCCCAATACCATTTACAGAGAAGCAGCTACGTATCATGAGGCTCCCACTTTTATTGTTCATTGGGGGTTGGCGTTCTTGGCAAAACTGTCGTTCCTGCTGCTTTCAGTTCATTCTGCAAATCTTTTGGAGTAGCTGCTGGCTTCTGTCCTACCTTCCTTATCATTAGCCTGAGAGCATGTTGGGGGTTCTTGCTTGGCACACCTGTCTCAGGACGGTTAGTTGTGATTCCAAGAGCCAGCAATTGCATACTATTGCACTATGTGTACTGACAGGGATGTTTGTAGAACTTGATTGATTTTTGTATTTTACTTTGCACATATTTTAATATGGTGTCTGGATACATTTTCCCTTATCAGTTTAATTTGAACATATATTTGTTTATGCTTATGCATTCAGACTTTTTTGCTCATATTTATAACTATGAAGCCAAAAGACATTCTGTGTATAAATCTAGAGGGGATATATGCACTGGGTGTGTGATACAGAAAAAACAAAAGCGTCTGAATAATTTGTCGCATAAAATGTTTCAAAAGATGCATTTTTATGTTATTTGTTGGGTTTTTTGTTTGCTTGTTTCTTCTAAGTATTGGCTACCCAGTGGTGACGCTGGGCTTTGGCTTTAAGAGCTATGTGAGCTATAAGATGCGCTTGCGGAAACAGAAGGAAGTGCAGAAGGAGAACGAGTTCTACATGCAGCTCCTGCAGCAGGCCCTGCCTCCAGAGCAGCAGATGCTACAGAGGCAAGAGAGAGAGGCAGAAGAAGGTAAAGAATGAATAAATGTGTAAATGTAGAGGTGTGTTTACCTTTCACACCAAATTTAGGTCACTACCTGTTTATCATAAAATAAACAGATGCTGAATTACAGTTCATTTATAAGATTAACTGTAATTCGTTTTTTTAAATGGGCAGCTATGCCTAAAATTGTCTGTGATTCAAATATGGTTCTCTCAGTATAGACATGAACGTCCTTTTCTACACTTCATCATAAACTGTAGGATGCCAGTAACCGAATTGCTTGTTATTTGGAGTCTCAATGAACTTCAGTCTCAAAAACAGTAATACAATATTAAGTTCCTTTGATATAAAATGGCTACATGTGTGAAGATTAGCTGTGCATTTAATAAACAGCACTTATTTAGAAAACTGTCCTGAATGTCCATCCTCAGTGGAGTGAAATGGCTGAAGTGTCCATTGCTGCAGGGACATAGAATGGCCAGCCATCAAGCCAGGGTCTTGGGCTGCTGTCCCGCTTTCCATTTGTTTTTTGGTTAACCGCTTTGTGGAGGCATTTTCTCTGTCCCTTTCAGGCTTCATTTTCTTTATTTTTGGTCTTGGCAGTGTCTATGATATGGTTGCCAGCATGTCCAGAAGTGATGATGACTCAGTGGACACTTGGATTAAAGAGAGAGAAAAAATGCTCAGTGTCCTTGTATGCGTTTTTGGATGAGATCAGTTCACGTTGTGGTGGTGGGAAACAAAAGCACTATTGGACATCATAGTCTTATTCTTCAGACTGATCTCTCCCTCTTTCTCTTTGTAGCTGTCTCTAAAGGCATGTTGGAGGCAGATTCAACGCTTCTGGCTCAGAACGGAACTCCTGCCACCAAGAAACTGCAGATTTCTTTCCCAGAGCTGGAGCACCGGGAGCGAGGCAAAGAGGGCGGAAGAGACAGAGAGGCTAAGAAGCAGCAACAGCACAGTATAGGAATTAACAACAACATCCTACAGACTGTGGACTCTAAGCTGCAGGATATTGAGTATATGGAGAACTACCTGAGCAGCAAGAGACTGAACAACGATCTGGGAGGCAGTGCCGAGAACCTGCTCCTCAAAGAGGAGCTGGGCAGCCCAGGTGGAGGCTCCTCCTCCAAACATTATAAAAACTCTTCCCCCCGCAGCCACAGCTCCACCAATGGCAGTGTGCCCTCCTCATCCACGTCCAATAGAAATGAGAAGAAGCAGAAAGGGGTGGGGAAAAATGCTAGCAACCATCGAGATGTGATGGAGAACTATATTCCCAACAACCAGCTCAGTAAGCCGGACGCTTTAGTGCGGTAAGAGGCTTCGGTTCTGAAGAGACTTGCATTGCAGAAAGGTGTTCTTTTTGTAAGTGTTGGTGGTTTAATGGAGCATTTTGTTGTACCTGTGTAAAGTCTGGAGCAGGACATAAAGAAACTGAAGGCGGACCTGCAGGCGAGCCGTCAGGTGGAGCAGGACCTGCGTGGTCAGATCGGCTCTCTGGGCAGTGTAGAGAGGAGCATGCGCTCTGAGCTTGGCCAGCTCCGCCAGGAGAACGAGCTGCTGCAGAACAAGTAGGAGCTCAGCATACTATGAAATGTTTTCTTTTCCTGTGGGAAGAGCTATGGTCGGTGAAATATCAAAACTTAAAAACAAAAAAACTAAATTTTTTCATTTCCAAGTGAATTACATCAAAATTTCAAAAATAATCGATGATGGGAACCAAACGTCTGAAGTGTTTAATGCCTCTTAAAGCAAACTGACAGAAAGCTACTACACAAAATAGTTATGAATACATTGTCTGATACCTGAGACGTTCATGGTGGAGAGGTACAGGTAGGGTACTGTAACAACAAGTAGTCCCAAAAAAAAGGTGTTATTTATAACAGATGTTCCAAGTATTCAAACAAACCAGACATTGCAATAAAAAGTTTAAAAACTGTCTTACCTTATCCTACCCAGTTCATCAACCAGGTCTGTCCTTTAATGAAGTTATAGTGAAAATATGACCATGGTGAGGCCAGTGAGACATTTCCCCATGACATTTTGTTGAAATTTGAGTTAAATCATCTCAAATAGACTGCATTTGGAATTTCAGCTACTGTCACATACTGTTATTTATAAATACAGACAAGAGTACAGCACACAGCTTAAAACAGCTGTAGAATCTGTTTTTAGATTAACACTGAACAGCTCAGGTACTGAGGCAAGTTTGCATAATTGGTTATATAAGCTTCAGTCACTTCACTACTTTAGCGCTACTTTTCTTTTTGTGTTTGCTTTGAGAAAAAACTAATATTCCCCTAAAACAGCCTAAGACCACCTTTTCATCACAGTGTGGGATGATGTACATACATAAAACTCTGCTTGACTTCTTTGAATAATTCTGTTCAGGTGGACCAGCATTTTCTAGTATTAATAATGTCTTTGTGTGTTTTGATCAGGCTTCATAATGCGGTACAAGCCAAGCAGAAGGACAAACAGACGATCGTTCAGCTGGAGAAACGGCTGAAAGCCGAGCAGGAGGCACGAGCCGCAGTGGAGAAACAGCTAGCTGATGAAAAGAAAAGGAAAAAACTGGAGGAAGCCACAGCTGCCCGTGCTGTTGCTCTGGCTGCTGCTTCCAGGTAAAACCCACGCAGGGCATGGCCCAGCAGGCCACTGTGGCGGAGGCGTTGGCCTGTTTTCATCCACTAGTTATGATGTCCACCTCCATGATAGATGTTGCTTCCAGCAAGTTCAAAATGGTCATTTTTAAAGTCAGTGCAGCCAGAAGAAAGTAAATGTCATACAAGAGAAATCAGACTTGCTTTAAATTTAAAAAGTGCTCTAAAAATAAATAATGCAAGGTTATTCAATGTGCAAGTTATCCAAGAGGGTCTCTGTGCAGATATAATGGTTTCCTTAGAAGTTTAGCGATCATGCAGCAGTTTCAGATACAGTTATTTTGGACATATGTTCCCTCAGCTTTTCATCGTACCTGTTCTGTTTATTAACAGTTGCTGATACTTCAGTGGTGGAAATCTGACACGGCATGTTCTTATATCTCTACAGAGGGGAATGCACAGACTCCCTAAGGACACGCATCCGAGAGCTGGAGTCTGAGTGCAAGAAACTCTCCCACGATGTCAAGTTTAAAGAAGAGCAGCTCCGAGACCTGGAGGTTAAAGCGCAGGTGAGCCGCAGGCATTTCACCTCTAAAGCCTTTTCCTCAAAGACATTGGACAATCAGAATAAAGGATAAGATATCTGAAGGTTCATAACCTGCAGTTTTGACATTGCCATGCTTTTTGCAATCTTTATAAACTGAATTTAAAAATTGTGGGTGGTGTTAGCTCAGTGGATAGGATACTTGCCTCCGGACCAAGAGGTCATGGGTTCAAATCCTACCTAAAGCACACCACCACTGCGTCCCTGAGCAAGACCCTTAACCCCAAGTTCCTCCAGGTAGTTAGGGAATGGAAGTCGCTTTGGATAAAAAGCGTGGTTGGGGGGGCTACATGCTGGTCTGTGGAACTGGCTGAGCTCCTATTGGAACTGGATTTAACTGTGGGGCTCATAAGACTCACTTTTATATCATACTGACTCACTTTAGCATCCGGGTCAAGTTAATAACATTCTCCTCCCAGCATGTTGAGGCAGTTGGTGGTGCTGCATGGCTAGTGGGTTTAAAAATACATTAGAATGTGTGGTTTGAAGCATGTTTGATGGCACATGTGCAGTTTCTACATCTCGGGATTAGTGGGTTTGATGATTGGGAGTAAGAGGCGTAGATAAAAAAAAATGTGTTTTTCCATGCCCCCGCTTATTTTCCCCTTTTCTCTCTGCCTGACAGGAGCTGCGCAAGTATAAAGAAAATGAGAAAGATACAGAGGTTCTCATGTCTGCGCTGTCAGCCATGCAGGACAAGACCCAGCACCTGGAAAACAGTCTGAGTGCTGAGACCAGGATCAAGCTGGACCTCTTCTCAGCACTGGGGGACGCCAAGAGACAACTAGAGATTGCACAAGGTTACACTTCCTCTCTCGTTTTGCACAATGTCACTTGCCTTCTTGTGTTATATGGTCACACACACTTTCATACATGGGCACTAATGCTTTAGTCAGGCCTAAAATGTAGAAAATTTGACCTGACCTGGCCTGGCTGGAGCCTCAAGGGCAGTTTTTTAATCCAAACCTGACTGTATTCTGATAAATTTCTATCCCATTGCTATAAGTTTCTCTGAACCCAACTGTGGATCAGCAAATTCTGTTCAGTCAGACTGTAGCCTGAAAAAAAATTACTCTGAAACAGAATTTTGCCCAACAAAACCTGAACCCAACCGTCGGCAATGGGGAAACTGAAATATGTCCCCATTTTGTGTTTGTTAACCTTGTTGTTTGGACCTTGTGGGATTCTGTGCCTATGCAAAGGACTTCAGATGAAGGTCATTCATATAAAATACAATAAAATACAATTATTAAACATAAAATAGTAGGAAGAAAATAAATAAACAAAAGATTACTTAGAAAATCAATAAAAGAAGATTAAAGTGTGATGGAAGTACAGATATTTAAGATGGAAGAGAAAAATTGCTCGAGATTTAAAAACTCATTTAAAAGCTGTTTTAAGGGCATTAAAATGGGATGTAAAAAAACATCACTTCATCTAGGGAGAAAAATCAGAGGAGTTTGCTTTTAAAGAGGCTGAAAAACCCCAACTTGAAATCTGAACTTGCCCAAACACAAATAGTCAAGCCCTGTTGAGGTCAAATGGATATTTCAAGCTTTAACATGCAGGCAAGCACAAACACACACACTGTCACTGATGCTTCCTTTTATACGGATTTGTGTGCAGGTCAGATTCTGCAGAAGGAGCAGGAGATAAAGGAGCTGAAACAGAAGATAGCCGAGGTCATGGCCGTCATGCCCAGCATCACGTATTCAACAGAAACAAACAACATGACCCCCGTCACGCCTCACTACTCGTCCAAGTTTATGGACACCAGTCCCTCCAGTTTGGACCCCAACGCCTCTGTATACCAGCCACTGAAAAAGTGAAAGCTCTCCCCTCCTTTCAGTCTATTTTGTCCTCTATATTGGCCAGACTCAGTATATGTACCTCCTAAGAGTGTTTTTAACATCCCCGCACCCTCTCAGTAATCTGTACCCTGTTGTTGGTTAAACAAAAGGAGGAAAGATAGGAAAAAGGGATGTCACGCTGAGTAAAGTCTACCTGGTTTGAATTTTAGGATTGCCACTACAGCCTGTGGTGCTTATGCGTCCTCCTAATCCCTCTAACGTTCCAGGCTTATATCTTTCCACGTTTGTGTTAAACATGAGGACTTTTAAGTGCCAGAAGGAAGGCAAGATTTTTTTTTTTTTACTTCCATGGTATGTTTAATGAATGTACAAAAAGAGGAAATATGGTAACACTTCACTGAAGGCTAGTGTTTGTAAGGCTACATGACACCAACATGAACCTACATAGACATTTATAAAGGTTATTCCAGCAAGCGTCAGTAGTCATAAAGGCTGCTTTGGTCAGTTTTGATGTCATTTCACCTCAGAAAACGTTACGGCAGCTGACGCAGGTTTGTGTACGTGTCATGACATCGCAAATTACTGGCCTTGGGTGAGGTGCAACCAGAAATACTTTGTGTTTGGTTCTTTTTATTACCATGAGATGAGAGTATTCGTTATTGAAGACACAATTTGTTCATCCAGATGCTGTGATTGTCTGTCGAAAGAGCATGTTTCGATTCAGTTCTGACCATAGTATTGTAATTTTCTCTTGTTGACAACAAACGTGTTTCAGTATCGATAAGGAGCGGTGAAATGTTCCATTCTGTCCCGAGTTCTGACAAATCCGTAGTTCACCTGTGTTAATAATCGTGCGGCGACGCCCCAGGTTTGAGCAGAGGTTGAGAACGCGACGATTCGCGATTGTGTATTCATTGATTATATGCTGCATAAATTTTGGGAATGTTCTATTTTGGCCTCTGTGCAAATCCTCTTTATTACCGGACCAAATTCAAAATAGAGTTTAGAAAATATGCAGAGAAAGCTGATCATACACGGTGTGGGTCACTGATCTTTCCCGTTGTCATTTTAATGCAGTGCCTTGAATCTTTTCGGTTTGAAAAATACTACACCTGCAACCTGAATGATGTCCTCCCTCAGTCATCACACGGCCATGCTTTCTTTCACTGTTTCCTCTTTTAATTTGGGCGAGGAATGTAGGTGTCCAAGAAAGATTACTGAAAGCAGACCTACTGTTCAGGTCCCAGTGTTCCGCCTAATCAGAGTTCGTTTATGAATCGTTTACGACGTTATTACAAAAATTGCTGAATGTTAAATTTCAGTAAAAAGTGCCAAGTACGGTTCCCACCCACACCACCGCCGTCATCATCATTATCATCTCGGCAGTAGAGATAGCCATAGAGAATAGCAAAGTGCACTGTATGCGTGTCGTCCTAACAGTGCTGGCAAGACTGACCATCATTTATTACTTAAAAATCAGCCCTGTTTATGCTATTCGTGTCTCTCATGTTTACTTAAGTGATTGCTCTGAAATTTGCATCATGCAACAAGCTTGTTTGGATTAAATCTTGTTTTGCAACAGGGATGATTTGTTAAATGTTGAATTTTTACTGTTTTTTTTCTTCTGTGGATTGCAATGCTGTTGTTTTGGGGTCTTTTTTTGTAAACTTTGTGGAGAGTAAAGAAGAAAGCAGCTATTTCTTGGTTTGTGGTAAATTTTCTCCTCTAAGAACGTGTGTACTGATTGGTGTTTATATTTTAGCTGTCTTTAAGTCCAGTGAAAAGCAGAAGCAGGACGCCTACATTTAAAACTAAGGCTACACAATATACATTATATGGAAAGAAGTATTGGGACGCCTGGTCATTACACCACCATCGACTTTAATGACATTGCATTCAAATCCATAGACTTTAATATGGAATTGTTCCCCCTGTGCAGCTATAACAGCTCCCACTCTTCTCGGAAGGCTTTCCACAAGATTTTGGAGTTTCTGTGGGAAATTTGTGTCCATTCATTCTGTAGAGCATTTATGAGGTCAGGTACTTGAGATTGAATGAGAAGGTCTGGCTTGCAATCTCCGTTCCAGTTCATCCCAAAGGTGCTGGATGAGGTTGAGGTCAGGGCTCTGTGTGACCAGTCAAGTTCTTCCACACAAAACTTCCATACCGAGCAGGAAGCATGTCGTTGTCCAGAATGTCTTGGTCTGCTGAAGCATTAAGATTGTCCTTCACTGGAAGTAAGGGGTCTAGCCAAACCCTGAAAACAGGTATGTCCCAATACTTTTGTCCATATAGTGTATCATGTCTCAATAGTCACAATATTGGTCTCTACAATACTGATGTCACAAAAGGCTGTGATATGCAAATGAAGGCTCGAAGCAGTCACAGTGTTTCTGACAGACTGACCAGCTCCCGGTGAGTTACTGGGTGTGATGATTACCTGAGGTCTTCATGTAATCCAACAAAAGTCTCATTTTTTAACAGTTAAAGGTGCTGGTGATTCGTTGCAGTAAATTGGCTGGGCTAAACCTCTGCAGCCAGAATAAGGAGATACATATATAGCTGTTGGTTTTGTGACATCACAAAAACTTTTGAAAACAGACTGTTTTTGTAGCTTATTTTCCATATGTGGATTAAAAAGATGGAGGATGTAAATGTACCATTTAAAACAATACGTACAGATTTTAAGTCTTTAATTCCAGAAAAGTGTTCATGTGAGCCCTTTAACATCTTGAAAGATCACAAGCACAATATGTAGCAGTAAAATTGCAGTACTGAATTCTTGTACACACGGTGCAGCCCCATTTAAAAACGCACTGACCTTAAAACAACAAAAAAATGTAGCTTATATATATATGCATTCCTTGCCCCAGATTTATAAAGAAACTTCTTTGGCAGTAGAAGAGTGGAAATCAAGAAAGAAAGGGACGTGTAACTATTGAGATATTATAAATATGGCCTACTTGTCATTACTACCTGCATCATTATAATTAAAAAAATAAAAATACACAAATGGACAACTTATGGCTTGGCAGTCACGGAGTTACCCATGCCATCAGAAGGTTGAACTCCAGGACCGCTAGTGGCACCACTGAGGTACCCTCCCCGGAGGCCATTGTCGGCTGCCCGCTGCTTCACTTGGTGAAGGGGTTAAACACAGAGGACAGTAAAAAAGTCTGATTTGTTCAAACAGCCACATGGGGGTGACATGGTCCACAGTTAAAGGATTCACTGAAGAGCTAGAGCCCTAGTGGTTGCAATTTTAAAGGGGACATATTATGCAAAACTCACTTTAGTTATAATAGGTCTATGGGCTATACAAAACATGCTCATGAAGTTCTTTGCACAAAATCACTTTCACATAAAGAGATCTCACCAGTTCTATTCTTGACAGTTTCAGTCCCTTTCAAAATGAGGGGGCTCTGTCACTTTTATACAAATAAGCTGCTGCTGGCCACGCCCCACCCATCCCATGCTTACGCTGCGTGTTAACCACACGTGAAACAGAGGCGCTATCCAGCCTTATATGTTGGACCCTGAGTCGGACCCAGAGGAGATGAACACAACACTTCATGAGTGACTTGTCTTTGCCTGTAGCCGTAGTGCTCGGCGTCTTATGCGTGCTCGTAAAACTAGCAGACAAACATGCCGGATCTTCAACTAATCTAGTGAGTGGGGGCTTGACAGGTGAGGGGTGGTTCTATGCAAATTTCCCCATGATAACGTCACAATGGGGGTCCGTCCAAACGGCTAGTAGAAGCATATGATTCCTTACACAAAAATCTTTCAGTTGGTTCACAGAAAACGGATGGATGCTTTTATAGGAGCAGTAGGGACCCAGATGGAAATACAAAAGGATGCAAAACCCATTCATCAAGTGGGCAGCCACCAAGACAGTGCCCAGGATGCAGTGTGTTGGGACTGGTACCGTGGAGTAGAGTGTGGGGATGGTACCGTTGAGAAGTGTATGGAAATGGTATTAGGGACCAGAGTGTGGGTGCGTTGGGATGGTACCTTACTCAGGGGTACCTTAGTGGTGCCACTTGCAGTCCTGGGATTCAAACCCACAACCTTCTGATCATAGTGGTGAGTCCTTAACCACTAAGCCACCAGATGCCTCAGGCTAGAACATTGCAACAAGAAAAGAAAAAAGTTGATGGCACATTTTATAGTTAGGCCTGGGATAGACTGTTGGGAAATAAAGGTCCAGCTGGGATAGGGTTAATGTGCTACTCTCACTGTTTGATTGACAGCCGTAGCTCCGCCCACTGGGAGGCTGACGTTCCAGAGCATCAAAACAAAGTTGAGGAGCGGAGGAGCCGTGTGTGATTGAGTTTTTTCAGTGGTGGACGTTTCTTAGGACTTTTAGCTCCAGTTTTTCTGGTCAAGATTTGAAAATGGATGTCCTAAAATCAGCTGGGAGGGCTCTGCGAAGTCCTAGTTTCAGCAAACACCACAGTGAGTAACTTTAAACTAAGAAATCAGAGACTTTCACACCAACACAGTGCAATTTGATGCCAAACGAGACGAATATACTATGTTTCTTCCTTTTTGCGTAATGTCTGTCGCTCAGATGTTTTTCGGCCGCTTCATGGTTTTGCTAAGTTTTGTCTTTAAGTGTAAAATTCTTTAATTTTTCCTGTCCTACCCTTGTTTTCGCTTTGTGAAGTTAGTGTTGTGAACCGCCGGGCTCCAGTTCCGCCTTAAATGTGTGAGCAGTTACCTGCTCGGTTTAAGGTGGAACGGAAAATGGAAAGAAAAACTTAAACTTCGTACTGTGAATCAAAGTAAAAGTGAAATGTGCGCTTGCATCCTTTAAAATGCCTTCGTGAAAACTGTTTTTTTTCTATGAGCATGCGTTTGTAAACACATACTGTGTGGACAAAAGTACTGGGACGCCTGACCATTACACCAACAGGGGCTTTAATGGCATTGCATTAAAATATACTATATTGTCAAAAGTATTGGGACACACCTCCTACTTACTGACTTCATGTTTCAGTCATACCCATTACCACAGGTTTATAAAATCAAGCATACCAAGACGGGACAGTCAAGTTCTTAATACACCAAACTCATCCACCCATGTCTTCATGGAGCTTGCTATGTGCACTGGGCCACAGTCATGCTGGTTCTTCTCCATACGATGTCCACAAAGTGGGAACCATGGCGTTGTCCAAAGTGTCTTATGTTGGAGCATTAAGATTGCCCTTCACTGGAAGTAGGTGGCCTAGCCCCCAAAAACAGGTGTGTCCCAGTTCGTTTGTACATATAATGTAGCTATTCGTGCTAAAATGTGCGTGGCTCCAACTTGATTTCCATTCAGCAGAAACTGGTAATTAGGCTCAGTCTGCTCATGGTGGTTGTGCAGTCACCTGCCACTTTTAAGGAGCTTAACATGCAATTAAGGTCATGTCTGCCAGTAGCAGGCAAGCTTTCAACTCAATCCACAAAACAAGGCTGGCTTTTGCCGTTTCTCAGCAAGGTCACCGTCAGAGCTCAGAGGAAATCAATGGGCCACAGCAGTGGTGAATGAAACCACACGTCTGGTGCGTTTGGTGCCTCTTTAAAGCTCAGGCACGGAAAGTTATTACGTGAAATGGTAATGAATGCACTACCTAATTTATGAGACATTGTTTTATTATACTTTGGCCTTAACACTTTAACCTTAACACTCTTAAAACGTCCCAATAATGTAGTGTGGCTTAGATTTGTCACAATTTTACCATTATTTTACATGTTAAAAGTTCCAGGTGAGTTACGGGGTGTTCTGTTTAATTCAGGTCTTCATGTAATTCAACAAAAGTTTCATTTTTAACCGTTAAAGGTGTTTACAAATTGTTGCATGAAATTCGCATCCTGTAGCCAGAATTAGAAGATATATCTAAATGTGTTGGTTTTGTGACATCACAAAACTGTGTCTTGAAAACAGGCTGTTTTTGTTGCTTAGTTTACATAAATGGATTGTGTGGATTGTGGGAGTAAACATACCATTTGAAACGATACTGACAGACTTTTAGCCTTTTGAATTGCAGAAAAGTGATGATATGGGCCCTTTAATATCTTGAAAGCCATCACTCGCTCTTGAAATAGTAAAATCTCAATGCTAATGTGTTGCCCGTATCGTGCAGCTGTAGTTCACACTTACATAAGAGGACAAATGTAGGTTCATCAGTTGATTTGTAAAGTCAATAAATGTGTTCTGGGCATAGCCCCCCCCTGACAGTAAGTTTCTGTAAAGTGAATTATTTCACATGGAACCACTCTGACTGACTTCTGTTACACCTCAATGATTTAATTCTGCAAAGACCCTGAAAAGGTGATACATTTGTTTTCCCTTTAAAGGATAATTCTATGCAGAGTCGATGTTCTCTTCATTTTTTCGCAATACCGGTCTGTGCAGGACTGATATGGCATAAGACTGCAACATGGAAATGAGCCTCTAACCATTCAGTGTTTCTGACAATCACCCATCACAGTGTTTCTCCGAAAGGTTGACCAGTCACAGCTCTGGGTGAGTTACTGGGTCTTTGAAGGGACTGTCAAATTATTTTGGCCAGTCTTTAACCATCAAGGACACTAATTTGCCAGGATGTTTTAAAGGGCCCTGATTGTCCTTTTTTCATTTTGCTTCATGTTTGTGTGGGTTTGGGTACCAACCTCGGCTTATCCCCTGGAATTAAACAGCGTTTTTTTTTGTTTGTTTGTTTTTTTTTTTGTAACTGTGCCTTTAGTACTGATATGTAAATTGTATTTTTTCTGATTTTGTTTTTGCAGGTTAGTCTTAATATGTGGACTGTACAGATGGAGAAGTGAGCATACACTTTAATATGTGTTTAGCTCTGCCTGTTTAATTCCAGGAAAACGATTATATGGAACCTTGAATAAATTGAAATGCATTGCAGTCACAGTGTGTAGAAGTATAATATGCATAATATGATTTTATATATTTTGTTCACGTCTGATCCTTTACTGGGAGTCTAGTTCATGCGAATATTAGTGTAGCCTCTTGCAACACAAGTCTTCTTTTCTTTCTAGTAAAGAGGATTATTCAGAATCTCACATTACCACTAAATACGTCTAGTCAAGCTGCCCAGGGAGCGATGGATGCATACCTTAATAAGGTCTTCAGTAAAAATGTGATTGAGACTGTAAACTCCTGCACTGGCACCACAGCTCTGTCTGATTTGTGGCTTTGTCTGAGGGGAACATTGGGAACTCGAGAGCTCTCTTGGCCCCATAAGAGCTGTTTAGTGGCTGAGAGGGCTTAACACCCTGACGACAGGCTGGGATGCCTGCAGAAGGAATTTTAGAGTTCAAGCACAGCTAAGTGCCCTGCTTTTGAACAAAAAAAACAAAACTATTTGTAAGGGATAGATAGATGGATAGATACACGGATGACCTTTAGTAAAAATGCATCATATATATAAGACTTGCAAACAAATTAGAACTTAACAGTGGTACAGCTGGTTAGAAGAATGCAGATTTGGTTCCAGATTTCTCCTTGATGATTCCAGCAGTTTCATGGATTTGTGAGTCCATCAGCAGCTCCTGATTTAATCTAATAAAGTACTGATTGAGCCAAATCAGATATTTAATGGAAACTACAAGTAATACTGGGCTTCCATGAGGAGAGGTCTGGGAATGGTTACGCAAACACACTGACACACATAAAATCACTGTTTATTATTATAATTTATTTGCATTTATTCTAATAGCAGTGGGTTTCTGGGGAGAAAAGCAAATACTGCCTAGCTGAACAGCTTGCATAGAGTGAATGGACTCAACTTTTTCATTTCCAAAAACAGTAAAAATCAGTTATACGGCCCCTTATAATGCATGTGGACATGACCAATATGATATCGGTATCGGGTCCGATATAGCCGTAAATCCGATATCAGATATCGGTCGGACAGCCCTGATCTCTATATTCCAGTTCGCAGCTTGCGCTGGATCTTAAACTCGATGCTGTAATACGAGATGCGTCAACGCCCCCATACCATGAACCCAAGGCAACTTCAATCTGAACAAAATGTCACTCGTTTGGAGATACTATAGTTTGGAAACGCCGAAAAGCAAGACGGCTACTTGCAATGTGTGTAAAGCCAGCGTGCCGAGGGGTGGAAGTACGGTTGCGTCGTACAATACAACAAATTTAATCAAGCACCTGCAGAGATTTCACGACAAAGTGTACCAGGAGATTATGCTAGTATACAGGGAAAAGACACCAGGCAGCAGACGCTCGCTGACGTTTTCCAAAAACGCAACAAATTTACAGCAGACAACCCAAAAGCGAAAGGAATATCAGAGAAGACTCT